>JAHREE010090556.1:0-15632 GCA_033628505.1 Tringa tobata | reverse complement strand
TGGTATAGGTGGCTGGGCTGAAGTCTTTGGGCTTTGATGCAAGATAAACTGTATTTTTTATATATATATATTTTTTTTTTTTTTTTTTTTTTTGGTGCTCCTCTTCTGACATTTCCGTCTCATTTCTTTCCTGTTTTAAATGTCCCCAGGTCGGGTGATATGCAAGCTGCACTGCTCTGGGGAGAAGGAGGTGGATCTGGCGGTGCAGAGCGCGAAGGCTGCCTTTAAAGTATGGAGCCAGATGTCTGGCATGGAGCGGAGCAGGGTGCTGCTGGAGGCTGCCAGGATTATTCGGGTACGTTGTGGGAGCTCATCTCCCCCTCATTTGGAGAGGGGTGGTTCCACCTCTGAGCTCTCATGTGGGTTAATGTGGCTGTTGGGACCTTCCAGGAGGACTTCCAGTGCTCCAAGAGGAGCACAGGGGTTAAATGCACCTTTGACCAGAAGAGACAGTAGGTTGGGCAGGGCTTTGATCTTATCACTCTATTCAAGGCCGGTACCTTCTCTACTTAATTCTCATAAGAGGCATAAAACTGAAGCCATCCAGTCAAAAATCTTGCAAGGCTTGTACTTCTTTTCACACCTCCAAACATTAAGCTTCACTGCAGTGATTTCAAAGCTGACATTGCATACCTGCAACATTATTGAACTTTCAGCTTGTGGGACGCTGTTGTCACGTGTCTTGTTTGAGCAACAGAAAAATGCAGGAATGCTGGTTTCTGTCTTAGACACCAGATAATACATGTGGGAAAGAGGATGCAAGTAAGCTGGCTTTATCACAAACTTCTTTGCGAGGTAAGATGTTCTTGGACACTGGAGTTGACTCCCATTGAGGCACAGATCTGTAAGAAACCAGACCTCCTTCCCCCAGCGTGTAAACACGATGAGAAAACTGCTTTCTCTCTGCCAGACTTCTGCAGCAGGGTGGTATTTCTGCCCGGGAGACGGTCTGTTAAGGGGCGCTTCCCAGCTGCCTTGCTTTGTCCATCCTTCACTGAGTCCTCTGGATCCATTTGGAACTTGCTGTTTGGCTGTTCCTCCCACTTGAGTTCTGTGAATCTGAATCACTGTTTGCCAGCTGGCTTCTAACCTCAGGTTTGCTCATCTTTTTAGATAAGCAGGGGTGTTATGCAAGGCTGGACTAGCAGTGAACCCCAGAGGCTGTCTGTCTGACATTCCCCTGTGGTCACTTGCCATTGGGAAACCGATAAATAGCAGCTGGGACTGTAACTTTTAGAGATGACAATTTCTCATGGCAGAGCCTTGTTTGGGAGTTGCGTGCTTGAGAAGCGGCTGTCTTCTACTACAGGCTTCTCTAACCTGTTGTCACTGTCCTGTGACTCTCGCAGGAGCAAAGAGAAGAAATTGCCACCTTGGAAACCATCAACAATGGGAAATCCATCTTTGAAGCCAGAGTGGACATCGACATATCCTGGCAGTGCCTGGAGTATTATGCAGGACTGGCAGGATGTCTAGCTGGTAAGAACGTTACTGGAGTTTGCTCTTTACTCTCTGTCCTGCCACTCGTATGCTCTGGTAATTTCCTTGGCATGAGACCATCTTTGCTGTTTATTTCTCTAAAAGATGGACGACTACTTTTTCTGAAGGTCTTGAAAGGATCTTCAGGGATCTCTACCTAGTGCTGCCATGCTCGGTGGGCACTTGTGCACATTCTGTGAGCTCGCTGGGGTAAAAGCTGTGGGACTCTTGGTCCCATTCCAAACGGGATCTGGCCTCTAAGGCTCTGGTAAGACAGGAAAGGACTTTGCTCTTCTCTACCTTCTGGCTGTTTTTCTTCTTTGCAGGTGAACACATCCAACTTCCCGGGGGATCCTTTGGGTACACTCGGAGAGAGCCCCTTGGGGTGTGTGTTGGGATTGGAGCCTGGAATTACCCTTTCCAGATTGCCTGCTGGAAGTCTGCCCCAGCCTTGGCTTGCGGTAATGGAGATGTTCTGCCTGCACAAGCTTCTCTTTGAAACCAAACGATCCTGGGGGGGAGAGTCATTTGGGGGATAAAGTGTAAGATTCCCTTGAAGTAGGTGTTGAAGGATTATCAGAAGCTTCAGGCTGTTGCTCTTGCAGAAAGGGAAAGGAAATGGATGTGGGAACATGGTATATGCTAAGAGGGAGGGAGTGCATCAGGAAAAAGGCAAATCACTTGGCTTTGTACCGGACAAGGAAGGTCCCTGGAAGTGTCTACAGTGCAGGACCAGCAGCCCCATCTCCCCCAAGCCCTTCCCAGCAGGAAGGTGTAGTTCTTCCCTTTCACTGGTGCAGAGTTCAGCTGGAACTGTTTCCTCCTCTCTTGAGGGGATCTTCTGGGATCTTTTGAGACAAACTCATTGTGTTGGGTGGTTTGTTTGTTTGCTGTTCTTATGCTTAAAGCAGTTTGGCTCTTAACCCCACCTTCCCTCTGTCTGGGTTCCCCTAGGCAATGCGATGGTCTTCAAGCCCTCTCCCTTCACCCCTGTTTCGGTGGTGAAGTTGGCAGAGATCTTCACAGAGGCCGGTGTGCCCAAGGGGCTCTTCAACGTGGTGCAGGGTGGAGCGGCCACAGGCCAGTTCCTCTGTCATCACCCAGATGTGGCCAAAATCTCTTTCACTGGCAGTGTGCCAACTGGCATCAAGGTAAAGGCACCTTCCCACTCAGAGACACAAGATCTCTGCAGTGCCAGCCTTTCTGGTGTGCTGTGGATGTCATTACCTCCTTGAGCTTTTGTGCGTGGGGTTTGTAAAGATGGGGTGCAAGTTGGCATTTTGGGATCTGAGCAAGGAGTTTGCATGTGCAGGGTTACACTAGGGCTCCAGTTAGCCCACTGGGCATGGCCTTGGGCACTTGGTCCTTTCAGAGGAGCCCCTTGGTCGTCACTTGTTTAGCCCCTGGTTGCAGTGAAGTTTCTGGGCTGCTAAAGTGGGTATCTATGTGGGGAGGAGGGTAGGTGAGACAGAGCAGCACTGGGAAAATGTGTGAGTGTTTCTGGCAGTAATAGTTTGGTTTAGTTGCATATAACCTACCGTTTTTAAGCAAGAAGTCAGTTTCTGTGAATTTCTTACCTTCAATATATTTTTCAAAAAATTACAAGTTCCTAAAAAGACTTATAAATTCTGATTTGAAAGAGGAGAAATGTTGCCCCTTGAATTCTCCTTACCTGTGTGTACCTATGGGTTGCAGTGACACAGATGCAGTTACAGCTGTCCTCAGCTTTTGCTGAGCACAAGACTTCCTGCAAATGACTCCTCAGGTTTTGTTGATTTTTATCTTTAAAAAAAAACACAAACTCCAATCCCTCTGAGACTGTCCCCAGTTTGAATTAAACACATCTAGGAAACCCAGATTGCCCTTCGTGCTGCCTGTGTTACTGGTGAAGGGCCCTGTGGGAACTCTCCTCGTGATTGTCTCTTGCCTGCTTCCATTCCATTTACCAGCGGCTCACTTGGCTCTTCTGTCCTTGTTTCCTTCAGATCATGGAGATGGCAGCTAAAGGGATCAAACCGGTCACCCTGGAGATGGGGGGCAAGTCCCCCCTTATCATCTTTTCGGACTGTGCCTTGGAGAACGCCGTGAACGGAGCCCTCATGGCCAACTTCCTTACGCAGGGTGAGGTATGTGTCCGTGGGGCAGGAGCAGCCATCCTCACTGCAGCAGGGCGGTTTGAGAACCAGGTGGCAGAGCCAGCCTGTGACCCCGTGTGAGGAGGGATGCCCTGAAGCACCCATCTCACTATCTATTTCCCTGTGCAGTGTCACAAGGCATCAGAAGGGATGCTCTTGCAGAAGTCAGTGCAGGGCATCCCAGCAAAGCGTGCCTTGGCCGATGCCCTCTTCTTCCCAGAAGTGGAGCCTCTTTAGCACCTGGTACCCAGCTCAGAGCAACTGCTTTTGTGCCCGGTGCACAGAGCTGAGAAGAAGCTGTGCTGGTTTCAGCAGGTTCCAGTCTGGTGTGCTGAGCTGGGGGGTCTGTCCATCCAAAATTTGGGATCTCCACAAATGCTGCAGATTTTGCGTAATCCTGTTGGAAAATTGTCTTAACAGGGTCATCTGTGAGAACTGAAAAGTCATCTCAAGTTCTCTGCTGCTTGTGACTTGATGTGTTTTTGCCACGTGGTGGCATCAATACCACTATGTTCAGCATGAACTGTTCAGTGCAGTCAGGAGCGGCAGGGTAATCTAGTCATCTTTGTCCCTGGGGACAAGTTAGGTATTTTAGCAGCTGTGGAGGGTTTTTTTCTGAGAGGCTCTGTAGCAGGACCCAAGCAGGGAAGGGCTGCAGTGCTGTGTGTCTGATTCTGAGCTGCCTGTCTTGTGTCCCAGGTCTGCTGCAACGGCACACGGGTGTTTGTGGAGAGGAAGATACTGGATGCCTTCACAAAGGAGGTGGTGAAACGCACCCAGAAAATCAAACTTGGAGACCCGCTTCTGGAAGACACACGGATGGGACCTCTCATCAACCGGCCCCACCTGGATCGTGTGCAGGGCTTTATCAAGCAGGCAAAGGAGCAGGTGAGATTGTGATACTGCTTTGTGACTGCCCTGAAATGTCTCTCTTTCTTGTTAGGCAGACAGGCAGCTGCTTTCCTGACTCATGCCTTCCCAGTTAAGCTGTTTTATTGTTGTGTTTGAATAGCTCGACAGGTGTCTTGGGCCACTAGATTAAAAGTGACCCAGTGCATGTCTCTGAATCAGCGTTGAAGCTGACGTGGCTTTTTGTATCCTGATGTTGCCAAGTTCTAGAGATTGTGAGATACCCAGCATGGCAGCGTGTAAAATGGGATAGCCCATAACGTTTGGGCTGGTTTTAAGTTGAGGTGACACCTTGCACGCTTGGCTGTTATCTCATTTGGGTTCCAATTTCGTTGGTTGGAGAAAGAGCCTGCTAAGGATCAAAGGCCAAATTTACAGCCTGCTGGTAACAATCTCTTTAAGAGCAATAAGATCTACCCAGGCTTTTTTGGTTTTTCTACCAGCTTTTATTGTAAAGCGTAAAGATGACGTAAATGTCAGCCCTAGCTATATGACTAGGTGTAGTCAATTTGGGGGTTGTGCTGAGAAGGAGAACTAAGAGTGAAAGCCAGGAGAGCTAGATGAGGATTTGCAAACAGGAAGAGGGATGGGGGAGGAGGGAAGAAATCCCCATCTCTAAAGTGGGGCATTTGATAGAAGTAGGTGTTTCTTGCCAGATGGAGTACTGAGGGACTGGTAGACTCACTAATGAGGGGATTCACACCATGTGAAATTGTGGAAGTTAATGTGATGCCAGCTGAGGATCTGCTCCTAGTTCTAGTTGGTTCCCTCCAACCTGCACTGACTCCTACGGCACTTGCACCCCAAACCAGCATTGTTTGGGCTTTTAGGATGGGTCTCACTCCCTGACTCTGATCTATGAGTGAGAAATCCTGACCTGGAGAGACACCAGGGAGGGTACAGGCATGAGTTGTCCGATAGGACTGTAAACCTATCGGCCAGCCAGAGCTGCAGGAGCTGAGTAGGATGCTCCTGGATGTGTCTGCCTACCTTCTGCTTGGCTCTTTCAGGGGGCACAGGTGCTGTGTGGTGGGGACTTGTATGTGCCAGATGACCCGAAGCTGAAGAATGGCTACTACATGCGACCCTGTGTGCTAGGTATGATCCTTCCTGTTCATGATACTACAGTCTTCTACATGGATGTTGCTGAGTTTCTTCTGGAGAAAGCTATAGGGGATGAGGTACTAGAAAGCAGCTCTGGGAAAAGGAACTTGGGGGTGCTGATGGATGAGAAGCTGGACATGAGCAGGCAGTGTGCATTTGCAGCCCAGAAGGCCAATTGCATCCTGGGATGCATCAAAAGAAGTGTTGCTAGCAGATCCAGAGAGGTGATTCTACCACCTTGCTCTGCTCTGGTGAGACCTCACCTGGAGTACTGTGTGCAGGTCTGGAGCCCTCAATATAGGAAGGACATGGACCTGATGGAGCGGGTCCATTCAAGGTGAGGCTCGACGAGGCCCTGGGCAACCTGGTCTAGTTGGGGGTGTCCCTGCTGACTGTGGGGAGGATGGACTAGATGACCTTTGGAGGTCCCTTCAGGCCTGGACCATTCTATGATTCTGTGTTCAGCATAACCTGTCTCTGAGTACATCCACAGTGTGGGTACACTACAGAGAGCTGAGGCACCTAGGAACTGTCTCCAGAGAAGTCTCTGCTGTTGGAGGGACACGTACAGTTAGTGCCTTTGCTGCCTTGAGATGTGGGGTGGGACTTGCTCCTCTGCTAGCCAAGCTGGGGGGGCTGTGCCATGCCGTGCCATGTTGTGCCGAGTGCTGTCACGAAGGCTCTGTGGGTTGCTGAATGCACAAGCTGTTCTGCTGACTCTTCCTTCTGAAGCACGTGTGCTCTGTCGTGCTCCCAGGGAACTGCAAGGATGACATGACATGTGTGAAGGAAGAGATCTTTGGGCCTGTCATGTCCATTCTGCCATTTGACACAGAGGAGGAGGTTGTGGAGAGAGCCAACAACACCAAATTTGGCCTGGCAGGTGGTGTCTTCACTAGGTATGTCTGGGTAGCATGGATGGTGTGGAAGCAGTCTAGGTAGGGGAGGAGAAGTATTTGATGCTCCTGTTGTGGTGCCTGGCATGGGCATAGATACCCTCTTCCAGAAAAGCTGGAGCGAGGGATTGCCAAAAGGGAACTTTGTACATGACTGCATAGCTCCTCCTAATTTTTCCTGAGGGGTTAGGTAGGCCCAGCTGTCCTTCAGACTCCTTCCAGCCTGTTCTTGGCCTGCTGCCTGCCTTCCTGAATCTCCAGGAGACGTGTACCAGGAGCCTGCCATGCTGCTGAAAGCGTGCAAAGATGGCTCTTGGCTGCTTGCTGCAGCCTGCTTTCCTGTTGTCCTTGTCCTGCCCTCTCAAACGCAGTTTTAAGTGTCTTTGGGAATAGGTGCTACATCACTTAAGCAGGCAGAGACAGCGTAGGGTAGGTTGGGCTCCAAAAACTACTGTGACCGGCTGGGCTTTCTTCAGTGGGATGTCAGCTGGCAGGGAAGGAGGGGATGAACGGGAAGGGATCCAGCTGAATCGCCTTTCTCCTGCAGGGATATCCAGAAGGCTCACAGGGTAGTGGCTGCTCTCAAGGCTGGGATGTGCTTCATTAACAACTACAACGTCAGCCCTGTGGAGCTGCCTTTTGGAGGATACAAGGCATCAGGTAAGCTCTGTTTGGCCTCCCCTGGGCTCAGCCCTCCTGCACAGGGGTGAGGATGTGCTGGTTTCCGTGGTGGCAGATGCGAACCTTCTCTCGCTGGGGCAGCAGGACGCTTTGCTGTGCCTCTAAGAAGAGAATGCCACCACTGGGAGCTGAAAGGGAAGCTGGGGAACGGGATTGCAACTTCATACTGAGAAAGCAAGGAGGCGAGCTTTAATATACATGGCCCTGCTTGCAGCTGAACTCAACCATTTATTACTCTGGGCTCGATCAGAGGTGCTACCGTGAGGTGGCTTGTGTTGTGGTAGAACTATGTGCTGGTGCCAGGGGGTGTGAGTGGTCCCTGGCACTGCCTGGAGCTGTCTTCTCACTTCTGGCTCGTCCCCGCAGGGTTTGGCAGAGAGAACGGGCGGGCAGCCATCGAGTACTACTCGCAGCTGAAGACTGTCTGCGTGGAGATGGGTGATGTGGAATCTGTGTTTTAGGGGCTCTAAGGTGCTCGTCAAGGGAGCATCAGCCACTTACTGCCTCTCAGCCAGAGATGTGGATCATGTACCCAGCAATAAAGTACTCTAAAATTGTAAGTGCCTGTGGGGGGAACGTTGTTGGAGCAGCATTTAGCCACCCTGCTCCTGCAAGGCAGAATGCACACACAGGACAGAGCAGACCCACAGGCTGAGCCCTGTCTGGTGGAAGAGGGAAACCTCAGAGTAGGAGGCAGCAATATGGCTTTCAGCAGCAGCTTGTGCTGCTATGTAGATGTTATCAGAGGCTTGTCAGTGGCAGAGGCCTGGCCCAAGCTCCCTCCCCTTCTGTGTGCCTTGAACCCCATTGCCTTCCACCCTCAGTCCACTTTAGTTTTGTCTTCTTAACAGGTATGACCCGACTCAGTGCACATATAAGCTCTTGGACACATTGATATCCTGTAGCTATAGGCTCTGTCTATTCTCTGACTACATAAAAGCCTTAAGGGTAGAATTGTTTATTCCCTCTATCCCTCTTGTAAACACAAGTTTTGTTTTTTCTATCTGAAATTCACTTCCAAGGTGGGACACAATATTGTGGGGACGGTGGGCTGATGCTGCCTGGGACAGGTATGGCCCTGAGAATTCATCTCCACACAGAGAGTATGGTGCATAACCAGAGCGGTGGCAAGCCCCAGCATAGGGCAGAATGCTGCCTCTCTTAAGCAAAAGCTATTTGACTTCCTTCCTATAGTTCTTTATAAACTATACTTTACAGTATAAACTGTACTGTTCTTTATAAACATGATGAAGCAACAACTGTAAATCCTTGCCTATATCTTATTTAGCAATCAAATAAATATTAACCCTGGAACATCTTATTGCAGAGTGGCATGAATAGAGGGGGCCAGAAATAAGGCTGCTGCTGTATGGGTTAAACACGTTGCAAGAAGGTTTTTTGGTCACTAAAATCATAAAAGCTAGGACATCTCTGCCTGATGGGCAGAATTCTGTAGTCCTTCCAGAACCAGAATCATCCCAGCATTCTGCAAAACTTAAGAAAACTCTCTATAACTTTAGAATGAAAATACAGAATTGACAACTTTGTTTTATTGAATGAAGAGAAAAAAACCAGGAAATTTAAAACTTCTAAAAGACAAGACAACAAAACTTTCTTTAGTTTCCTGGACAGCCATCAGGATGGTCAGTTAGCCCCGGCAGATCCAGCCGAGGTGCTGGAAAGCTGAATACACACTTGTGCCCACCAGCCCAAGGAGCGCAACTGAACCAATGGCCCCTCTCCTTCGTTTTTTTGGATCTGGAAAAAAAGACACGTTTTGTCAGTTCAGCAGCCCATCACTGAGAGACTAGCCCACCCTGAAAATTAAAGAGGGAGCAGGAATTAGAGAAATACCTCAAGGCAAAACAGCAGCTCAGGCCATGTACCTGCCCTCAGTCTGTGCTGTTACTAGACTAGTGCTCCTCATCAGTAGGAAAACCGTACTGCAGAGTTAGCAGCCTGTGGACCTGCACCCCTTTTCTCCACACCCCGACTGGAAGCTTTATGCTGCTTCAAATGATCGAGTGTAGTATCTGTTGTTTGTCTCAGTGGCCAGTCTGGCCCAAACCATGACACTCCTCAGCGTGAGCTGGAGAAAAAAGGCCACTGTAACCTGAGTTTCCAAGAACCTTCTGTACTGCAGGGTAAAGACTTACCTCCTGTGTAGTAGCCATGGGCATAAAGGATTCTCCCAAGGATCCAGGTGACGCCAAGCCCTGTGGCAGTTCGCTAGAGAGAAAGAAGCAGCATTAAAGGTTTTGGAGACTTGCCACTTAAATGCACTTAGTTGTTATAGCAGCCCTGCTTCAAAGAGATCACCAACTACAGCACGGGTCCTGACCTTGCTAGGACAACTGGGAGTCAGCCTGGTGGTGGTGAGTGACTGATGCAGCACATAAGGGTGAGTTTTGTACAGGAGGAGTTGCTTTCATGACACCTACGGGGAGGTAGCATGCAACGTGCTGTGGAGCCTTGCTCTTTTGCAGCACAGCTCTTCTCAAACAAGAAATGGTGAAGTCATACAGGCAGGAGGTGCTGAATCTCATTTCACCACCGTCCAGTTAGTGAGCCAGGCCATGTGCCGTGGTCTTGGAGGCCGCTGTTGCCCCAAGCCCCACTCCATTGCCTCCAGCGGGTGTACAGGGCTTTCTGTTGCAGGTGTTACAAACTTCCACCTTGCCTCTTAATTGAGAGCTTGCTGCAGCGTGCCTCCAGTTTGCCAGATTTACCTATGCTGCCTCCTTCCCTCTCTAAAAAGGAATATTCAAGAAAGGCCTGCTTTGTCTACTGGTGGTAAAGAAAGTCCTACTGGTTTTGGCCTCTCCCACATGCCTGCCTCCTCACGAGTTGTCTACATTTTTCAGTTAAAAATAATCCAGGCTTTTTTTTTTTTGATCCTTCACACGCCTCCTTTGTGGTGGAAGTAAGTGGGAAGATTACTGTGTTCCCCATCTATTCTTATCAGATAAGTGCTTCATGAAAGTGTGCTTAGAAGGGGAGCAAAGGGTTCCTGTCCTCCACGCAACCAGCTGCTGAGTAGCGCTGCTGTAAGCAGCTTGGAAGAGCTGGGCAGGTTGGAGAGACCCTTCTCACTCGTGAACTGGAGGCTGTAAATGCTTCAGTTTGTCCAACAGGGCACCCTTAGGGGAAGGAAGGGGGTCTAAAGCTGAACCGGCATTAATGAGTTTATTAAATACTTGTGGCTCCCCTGCACGAGACCTTCTACAACTACATTTTCGGAAGGGGCACAGCTGTGAAGTGTGATGTGGTTAGTGAAGCAGCCTGCTGCCCCCCAGGCAGGGAGCAGGGGCAGAGTGCTGTCCTGCAGACCTGCACTGTAGCATCACTTACCGGGTGGTAGATCCCACTGGTGCCTAAGAAGAACAGGAAGGCAGGGTAAACTTCCAACCTGAAAATGAAAGTGAGGAGGTTCTGTTTGTGCTCAAGTTGCTTACAAAGAGGAAATGCAGAAGCTGTGAGCATCCCTTGCCAAGAGCTCTGTTGGGCATTACTGTTATGAGCCTCTGTGCTCAGGAGAACTATGCTCGAAGCTATGGCCACAGATAGAGGAAAAAGGGAATCTGAGCATCTTTTAGGGACTTCTTCCTGTCTGTGCCTCTCTCCAAGGCCACCCACTCTTTCTGTTTTGTGCCCTAAGACTCTGCTAAATTCTGCTTACCACCTCCTAATCCAGGAGGAGTTGTTCCTCCCAGCACTCCGCTGATGTGCTGTTGCAGCCTGGTCCACAGTAGCTGGGTGGACTTAGGCTTCTCCTCAGGGAGATCGGGGCAGCACAACACATCAGCAGCCCCTAGACAGGCTCTTCTGGAAACGAGATTTCTAATATCTTAAGATCCACTCATGGAGGTGAAGAGCTGGACACTGGGGAAGAGGACACTGCTTCACAGCCCTGTCTCACATGGTTTATGGCATGGTAAGGAGCCAGCATGGCCCTACCACTAAGCATCACCTGGCCATGTGTTTTCCTCAAGCTTTGAGCCTGAACCCAAGCACTTGGCAGCAGCGAGTCTCTAGCTGTAGGACCTGCTCCACAGCTCTGTGTATTTTCAAGGTCGGCATTTGTTCGTGGTACTCACGTGTTCTGGTGTGCACGCTGGATGCAGTTGAATACGTGTCCGTGCTCAGGGTCTGTGCTGTACATGGTTGGATACTGCCAAAAAAAAAAACCAGCAGTAAAACATAAGCAAGGGCTGTCTGGCCTCAGGAACCTGGTGTTTTCCAGCCACAAGAGGTAGCCCAGCATGGTATAAGTGCTCTCGAGATTCACTTGCGCTTGCAAGTTAGAGCCTGTCTCCTGCCCCCTGGCCCACAAATGCTTTGTTGAAATTGCTGCTTGCCCCAGGCCCGTTCCTGAGCTCCTTGAGCAACCTGACTACTGTGGAGGTGGCCCTGCTTTGAACAGAAAACGGCCAGGTACTTGGCGACCCCCTCGTTTGAATCCCACCTCTCTGCAGGGGAGAGCAAAGCGGCATTACTGAGGGGACCACCCAGAACAGGCTGGAAGGACACTGCCTTCCCTGCCGCTGCAGAGCAGAGGAGCTGCCCCTTGGCTGCAGAGGCTTCTCTCAGCACCACACACGCCGGGCACCTCTGCTCTAATCCTGACTGCGTGCGGTAGGAGGGGGGGGTCCAACAGGCACCCTCTGCCTGCAGCGCGCACCCGGGGCTGTCCTTGCTCCCAGCCCCTTCTTGCCACTTCCCCCAGTGACCCTGGGGGAAAGAGCAGAGAGACAGTTTGTGTGGAGCCAAGTGGCACGGCAGCCTCAGCGTGCCATCGCCCTGACTCACGGGGCAGCATGGGCCATCCCCACCCAGCCCACAGCCCTGCAGGCTCCTCGATGGATGCTGAGGGAAGGTCACTTTGCAAGATAGCGCTCACGTGCCTCCCCGCCGAGCTTGAGAAACCCTCCTGTCGCTTTTGTTCCACCACCCTTTGCCCCCAGCGCTGCGTCAGCCGCCTTTACAGCGGGGAGAAAGGGGCTGTGAGGTTTCTTGCTCGTCAGTGTTCCCCAGCTCAAAGCCTCCTGCTTCCAGCCATCTCCGCTCGGTGCCAAGCACCTGATGTGCCAAACCCCGAGCTCTTGTGGTGCCGCCTGCTCCCGTCTGGAGAGCCAGAACGCCAGCGCAGTCCCTTCTGTACCCGTTCGGTGGGGACAGGAAACGTCAGCAAGTCACCCCAAAATAAGCAAGGCGTTACCCTTAAGCTTGTCCCCTACAGACCGGCTCTGACCTTCCCGTTTCCCCCCCCGGCCCCCAGCCTGAGCACTCACCTCCACGTTGTACTTCTTGCGGGCCCTGGCCACTTTCACCGCGAGGTGGGTGATCAAGACGAAGCTGGCGGCCCCCGTCAGCATGACGTAGCCGTACTCCTTCGAGAGAACAGCCATCTTGGTGCTGTCGCAGAAAGAGAGCCTGTTAATTATTTCAGGGTGCGACTGGAGAAATGGCAGCTCCCTCCACGCAGATACAGACGTGTGGAAACGTTGCTAAGCGTGATCCCAAGCCCCCCTAGCACAGGGGGTGGTGGAAGGAAGGAGAAATTTGGGGGAGCTTGGTGCCTGCTGGGTACTGAGCAGCACAAACCAAGGGTGCCCTGCCCAGTTCCTATCAAGCAAGCCTTAAAATCACCTAAGTGTTACTGGGAGGTGGCATCTGGAGGACCCTCGTCCAGCCTCCAGCTCAGAGCAGGACAACAGCCAACAGTGGGTCCCACCAGCTCTGGCTGCAGCTGGCTAAGCCCCATCAACTCACCGACCCAGTGCTGTGCCTGCAGGGATGCTCTGGAGAGGAGGGCAGACACTGAGTGTTCTTGGCCACTTCCAACACCGGAGCCGGGGGCCGCCAGGGAGGTCAGGATTCAAAGACAACCAAAAGAGGTGATTTTTCATCTCCCTGCTGAGGGATAGTGTGAACGCAGGTGGTTTTCAAACTCAAACACCCAAGCTCTGGGCATAGGAGGTAAGTTGGGAATTGTAATATAGACAAATGAAAACTGGCTCAGAAATCTCCAGAGCTGAAAGGAGCTGGGCTACACGAACTGTTAGTTTGTACCACTGAGGTCATCCTTACATCAAATAATAATAAAACCCACCACAATAGCAATAACAACCACCTTTTTGGTAAAGAGGCATTGGCCAGGTGAGTGATGCTCACCCCTGCACCCTGATGGTCCTGGGAGGTGCTCAACAACCAAGGGCTCTGGAACCCTCCCCGGCTGCAACTGAGCACGAGAGCCCTTCCCCACAATCACCTGGCACAGTTCCTCTTGCACAATCCCAAACCTCAGATGTTGTCCATCTGGCGTGACTGTCCTGGTTTGAGCGACATGGGACTAATTTATCTTCTAATGCTTGGGAAAATGGCACTTTTAGAAGACTCTGGTGCCTGGACTGATGAAAATATTTACTTTATAGCCAGCTGTGGAATGTGGGTTTCAAGGCCTCAGTGTTTTTAAACCTTGCCAGGGGCAGGGATGAGGAAGAGCAAGACCTGGGCACTTGACCCAGGCTGCCCAACAGGATTATTTCAAACCATGAACCTCACATTCAATATAAATTAGGAAGTTTTCTGTGAAGTTCTCTCTCCTTTAGTGGCTGTGATCCAGAGAACTTCTTGCCCCAGTGCCGGATCCCTGAGCCCTTCCCTTCCTCCCGAAGCCACAGGGCTCACAGTGTCCAACATCTGCTGTCCCTGCTGGGGGTGCACAGCTTCTGACTGATAGCAATGGCTGAGTATAATCCTTGTATATTTTATATTGGTATTGGGATCAATAATGTTTTCCTAGTATTATGAATGTTAATTATTAAATCTGTTTACATTTCAACCCTCAGGTTTCTTTATTTTTTCGCCAGTTTCCCTTCCCAGGTGGGTAGAGGTCATCAGGTGAGAGAATAAATGCCTAAACGACGATAAATTGTTGTGGGTTTGCTCAAACCATGACAGTGACCCAAGACGGTGCTGCCTGATGGAGCACAGCAGAAGACAGCAGAGACCCCCCTCCAGCAGTGAGACAATTCCCTCTCCAAACCCAACCCCAGCTGATGCCTATCTCCACCTGGTTGCCTCCACCATGCGGCAAGGTTTTGGTGTCTCCTGCACTGTCCCACCAGCACAATCTGTCACTGCGGGGGGAAAACGGGCCACCTCATGGAACGGAGGCAAACAGGCTTCCCATTGCAGCAGCACCAGCACCCCTCACGGGGGACCTTCAGGGATGAGAGGGTTTTATTTCTCATTTGCAAAGGGATTATTATCGATGGAGCAAGGTGAAGACAACAGCTGACTCTGTCCACATGAAGTTTGGTAAACCGTTATCAGTAAGAAAACCTGAAAACCTACAGTAATGAAGAAAAGTCGGCTGCACCCACGTGTGACGGGTGTTAGTGCCTGCCAGGCGACACGCTGAAGATATAACACGCTCCCACCCAGTAGAGCAGGTTGGTGGTCACATTCCCTCCTTCCAAATTACAAGGCTGGTGGAGAACCCCCCGCCTGCCAGCCAGCACCAGGCGTTTTATCTTCACAGCGGCAAATCATAATCAGGGGTTTTATCTTAGCAAAGAGCGAAAAGTCATAATCTGGGGTTTTATCCTAGCAGCAGGGAGACTCGGCCAGAGGCCGGCAATAAGCCAAGGGGATGATAAAGCTGCTGCTCCTCACGCTGCTGGTGTCAAACTCCACTGCCAGCCTTTGCTCCCCGTAACCGGGAGCCACACACAGCACGTTGGAGCCCTTGGGACTTTGGGCCACCTCTCCGATGGCACACCTCACGGCCGGCTCCGGATTCGGGTGCCTTTCGGGCAACCTTTGTCCGCAGCCGCAAGGACTTTGCTGACAAGCCCTGGTGCGGGGGAGAAGCCCGAATTTCTCTCTTCCACGCAGCAACGTTTGGGGCTGGAGCCACAGAGCCAGGAGATTCCGGAGCACGACAGCGCAGGCGGGGAGCTGCAGCAGGAGAGCTCCCCGAGGGGCGCCTTTACTCCAGAATTAGGGTTCTTATCAAGCTTGCCCTAACGCTTCTAATTATTATTATGAGTCAGCAAAGCTGATGAAGTCTCCTTGTGCAGACCCACGCCTGGGTTCCGGCCGGGCTACCAGAGGCGAGCTCAGGCTTCCCCCGAGAAGCCTTGTGTCCCCTCCCGCCCCCGGGGCGAGCCCCAGCCTCGGCCCGAGCCCGCCGGGGTGCGGGACAGGGCCCCGCCGCGCCCCGCGGGCTCCCTCCGGAGGGAGCAAAGGGGAAGTCTGGGAGGAGGAGCTGCCCTCCCCCCGCTTTGCTGGATTTTCTTTACCATCAGGATAACCGTGCATTCGCCCCCCTCCCCGGCCCGCACTCACTCACCCACCCTGAGGCGCGGCGCCGAGCAAGCCCCTGCGCGCTGCGGGCCGGGGAGAGGGGGGGGGCTCGGGG
>JAHREE010090543.1:0-12458 GCA_033628505.1 Tringa tobata | reverse complement strand
GGTGTCAGCCACCCCTCCCAGTTTGGTATCATCAGCAAACTTGCTGAGGATACACTCTGTCCCCTCGTCCAGGTCACTGATGAATATATTGAACAGTACTGGACCAAGTATTGACCCCTGGGGGACAGCATTAGTTACAGGCATCCAGCTTGAACCTGCTCCATTAATCATTACCCTTTGGGTCCTGTCGCACAGCCAGTTTTCAATCCCTCAGAGTAAAGAAGTTCCTCCTCATGTTTAGATGGAACTTCTTATGTTCTGGTTTGTGCTCATTTCCTCTGTCACTGAGCACCACTGAAAAAAGACTGGCTCCATCCTCTTGACACCCACCCTCTAAGTATTCGTAGGTCTTGATCAGATCCCCCTCAGTCTTCTCTTCTCCAGACTAGAAAGACCCAAGCCCCTCAGCCTTTCCTTATAAGAGAGATGCTCCAGGCCCCTGATCATCTTTGTAGCCCTCTGCTGTATCCTCTCCAGCAGTTCCGTCCTTCTTGAAATGGGGAACCCAGAACTGGACACAGTGCTCCAGATGGGGCCTCACCAGGGCAGAGCAGAGGGGCAGGATATCCTCCCTCAACCTGCTGGCCACACTCTTCTCGGTGCCCCCCAGGATGCCATTGGCCTTCTTGGCCTCAAGGGCACATTGCTGCCTCATGGTCATCCTGTTGTTCACCAGGACTCCCAGGTCTCTCTCCTCAGAGCTGCTCTCCAGCAGGTCAGCCCCCAACCTGTACTGGTGCTTGGGGTTATTCCTCCCCAGGTGCAGCACCCTACACTTGCCCTTGGTGAATTTCATCAGGTTCCTCTCTGCCCAACTCTCCAGCCTGTCCAGGCACATCCGTCTGGTGAAAAGTCAGAACATTTCTGCTTATCTTCAGGTATTCTGCATGTGTAAAGACCACGTAGGCTGTGAGCAGTGCAATGACATCATCTGCATGTGTTGGCAAAGTCCCAGACTTGCTTTTGTCCATGACCAGCTCGCCCTTGACCTCAAAAAGATATTCTCATGCAGTTTCTGGATCAGCTCATATAGGAGAAATCCCTTTGGATTTTTCCCTAGGAGGGGAGCCCATACGAGACAACACATCCGTCATAGTTAGAAGAAGCCTCAGGTCTCCAACTAAGGCCTGGCCACAGCGCTGCCGGTGTGGAGAATCTTTTTAACAGCATTTCCCTTAAAAAACTAGCAGACGTCTTCAGGACATGAATAGCTGGTAAAAGCTGTGATGATTTATTGGCTGTGCATAGCGGTGAGGAGACATTTATTTTGAAGAGTGGCTTCGGAGTGTCCTTCCCTGCCCATCATACCAGACTCTCATAATTTATACATGACCACAAAGACCAAAATGCCCTGGATCCTGGACTCCTGACTGACTCCAGCCCATGCTAGAGTGTGTCAAGACAACCCTCGTGCCCTTTCACCATGTGCTGTGCTACCAGTCAATCCCCAAGAGCTCAATTTGGGAGCTCCCTGTCACCAGAGCCACCCCAAGGAGGACCCTTTGTTATGCGTGGTCTTCAGCAGGCATCTAGAGTGCAGGGCAACAGCAGAGAGACATTTTTCCTTCTCAGAATTGCTCTTGATGTCTCTGGAAATGTTCAGGGTGGACCAACGCACGCCTTTTTCCACCAACTCTTAGACAATAAATTTGTTATTGCTCCCTGATTGCTGTTGGGGGTTATGTTCCCGAGTGTTGAAAAGAGGCATTAAGATGTCTTCCAAGTGAAGAGATACCCCAGTCGAATTTCATAAATGCAAATGTCAATGTTCCAGTGGTGAGCAATATTGCACAATGACTATCCCCACTGTAAAGCTAAAGTGAGAAACAGTTTACAACCAGCGTTAGTGCTGTTTTTCCCAAAATCATCTTATAATTCCCAACAGGGCAGTTCTCATTACGACTGTACGGGAGTGATGCGGCTCATCTGGTCTGTTTGGATTGTGAAGTTCCCCAGGTGCACAGAGCTCTGTCTACGCTCCCTCTCAGTAGTTTGGCACCTATTTCTACTCGAGCCAGACCCAAAACCGAGGTGAAGGAGCACACAGACCCCTGAGAGGCCTGATCAGATCAGTGTGAGCTCTCACAGCCTACCTAACGCTCCAGCAGCCTAGTCCTAAAGTGCAGGTGTAACTGCTTAAAACACAGGAGGAAAGAGGGCCAGTCTATTGCTTACCTTTCATACAGCAGCTTCGTGTTACTGCATTCACCCAGGGGGGTGAGAGACCCCAAAACACCTGCCCTGATTACGGGAAAAGCTCTCTCTCAGGAGGTGTGTTTCTCAGTTCCTCTGTTTGACCTGAACACAGATCTCCTACATCCTGGGCAACCTTGTTAACCCTTCAGCTGTGCTAAGAAAGGTCATCGATGTCTCTTCTTTAACAAGACTAGTTCTTTTTCCACTGCCGCTTGTGGAGGTACGCATCACGGGCACTAAACTCTGGAATAAATATAAGACCTTGAGCATAAGTGCATAATAAGAAAGCATATATTTTTCTTAATTGAGTAATAGGACCATTAGTGTTAATAACAGCATTACTGTAGATGTTAGGGTTTAAAATGTCTCTATACGAAATCACAAGGGTATTTTAGATTAAGATGTGCTCGCCAGACAGTAAAACTTACAACTACTTGCACTTGTGACTGATGCTAAGGTTGGTAACACAGGATGAATGTAAGTGTACTAAGAGCTATAAAAATAATATTCAAATATTCAGAGAACAGACTACACTATAAAATGGAGTATATAACTGTTGCCTGTATCTTACAAACTTACAAGTAAAAATGTATGGTTTAGGGATAAAAACAATACTCTTAAAAGCTCAGAAAGAGAGAACTGATTGGCCAAGTTGAGATCTCGGATATTTGTTATTTTGGAATGTGAGCATAATAACTGCAGGGATTTTACTTGGTTAATGTGCTTACTTGATGCTAGTGCTAAACCTGTATCTAGATTCTAATGTGCATGTGCCTGTTTTTTTCCATATTGCCATTGGACTGCTAAGGAGAAACCCAATTTAAAAAAAAAAAAATTATTATCCTATTGCTTATCCATTATCTACTAATTTCTAACAAAGTGGTCAAGAAGAAAAGGAAAACTGGAGCCTCTGTAATACTCCCTAGACTTTGTTCATTATGGGAAAAGAAATATGACTAATACTTCAGTCTCCTGTCCTATTGAATCTAATTGTTCTTACTCAGTGTCTTGCTTCTATAATATATGAGATAAGCTAATCTGTTTATCACTACTGGAGGATCATCTTTGCAATAACTCTTACGCTGAAAGTCATTTATATGCATAGATGTCTCAGTGTGCCTTCCCAATAACTCCTGCGCTATGGCCGACATATAAATATATAAGCTTCTCTTGCTCATTTTGGCTGTCAACAAAGAAAAATGGCAGTAATGACCACTCAGAAAAAGCTTCTTTTCACACATGCTATAAAGTTCATGATCTAAGGAAATCAATAAAAACCTCCTTTGCACCCTTTTATATTCGCAGGACTTGAGTGGGATTTTTTGGTTGTTTGTTTCATTTTTTTTGTTCTTTCTCTGCTACTAAACCCTTTGATTCCCAGCATGTCCCAGAGCTTCAGCTCAAGTGGGATCCTAATCTGAAATGGAGATGACCTGATTAGATCAGAATCAGTCATCTGGAGAAAAAGTAGTTGTATTTTTTTAAGAAAAAGAAAAAAATCGTAAAGATATCTGCATGCCCAAAGCTTCACTGTGACTTTGGTAAACAAAGCAGTTAAAGCTCCACATGTGGTCACAAAACTATGTATTGCAGGAGCAACAGAGACTTGATGAGACTGCTGACACACTTGGGCTGCTGCCACAGAGGGATACAAGCTCTTCAGAAGGGATGGGCAGGAGCGTTGAGGATGAGGGTCACCATGTGAAGGAGCAGCTCAGACATATGCAGGGAGCTTCTCTACAGGATGGACAACAGTCAGGTTGGGAGCTTATGGAAGAAGGCAGTGAAAGCAACATTGTGGTGGGAGTGTGTTAGAGATGACCCAATCACAATAAGGAAGTGGACAAGCATTCTCTAACCAGTTCTGGGTCACATGCCCTTGTTCCCATCGGGGACTTTAACCTCTCTGATATCTGCTGGAAGAGCAACATGGTGGGATGCAAGCAGTTCCCAAGATTTCTGGAGTGTGTCAGGGATAACTTAGACTCATAGAATAAAATCACAGAATCATAGAATCATTTTGGTTGGAAAAGACCATCAAGTCCAACTATTAACCTAGCATTGCCAAGTCCACCACTAAACCATGTCCCTCAGCACCACCTCTACTTGTCTTTTAAACGCTTTCAGGGATGGTGACTCAACCACTTCCCTGGGCAGCCTGTTCTGATGTTTGACAACCATTGCAGTGAAGAAATTTCTCCTAATATCCAATCTAAACATCCCTGGTGCAACCTGAAGCCGTTTCCTCTTGCCCTATCACTTGTTACTTGGGAGAAGACACCAACCCCCGCCTCACTCCAACCTCCTTTCAGGTAGTTGTGGAGAGCCATAAGGTCTCCCCTCAGCCTCCTTTTCTCCAGGCTGAACAACCCCCAGCTCCCTCAGCTGCTCCTCATAAGACTCTAGACCCCTCATCAGCTTCGTTGCTCTTTGTACAGGTACTGGATGGGCCAGTCAGGAGTGACACATAGCTGGATCTGCTGCTCATTACCATGGAACAACCAGCTGGGGACACAAGTATCATTGGTATGCCTGGCTATGGTTACCATGAGACAGCAGAGACCTGACAGGCTTTTTCCAAGGGGTCTGAGAGAATTGGCTGATGCCACAGCCACAGTAGCAGTCATCTTTGAAAGTTTCTAGAGATTAAGAGAGGTGCCCAATGACTGGGGAACAGCAAATATATCTTCAAAACACGCCAAAAGGATGTTTCAGGGAACACCAGGACAGTCAGCTTAACTTTGAACCCTGGGAAATTCATAAAGCAAGCCCTTCAGGAGAAAGTCTCCTTGGAAGCCATGTCCAGGCACTAAAGGAGAAGATGAGTGTGAACAATCAGCATGGATTGACCAGTAGTAAATTACACTTGACCAACCTGATGGTCTTCTAGGATAAAATGACTGGATCTGCAGATGAGGGGAAGCAGTGGATATCATTTACTTCAACTTTAGCAAGGCTTTCGTCGCTTTCTCCCACAATAGCCTCGTACTCATTAGGAGAAGGCATTAAAACTCTTGAGGGCAGGGCTGTCACCCAGAGAAACCTAGACAGGCTGGAGGAAGGGGCACACAAGAACCTTATGAAATTAAAAAAAAAAAAAAACCCACAATCACAAAGCCCAAGTCCTGCCCCTTGAAGGATGAGCTGGAGAGCTGGGGGGAAGCTCTACTGAAAAGGCCTTAGGGATCCTGGCAGGTGACATGCAAAGAGACCAACAGCCTCCTGGGTTGAATGAACAGGAGCAGAGCCAGAAGATCCAAGGAAGTGATCATCCGCCTTCTAGAGAGCACCTGTAGATCATAACTAAAACACGGTGTCCACTTTTGCACATTCCCACATCCCAGATACAAGAAATGAATTGATAAAAAAAATAATTTCCCCATGAGGACAGCTGATCCCTGGGACAGGCTGTCCAGAGAGGCTGTGCAGTCTGTGTTTTGGTGTTGCTGCTGGATTTTTTTAATGCTTTTTTTTTTTCCACTGCCGCCTCCTCCGCCCCAATTTCAAATCGATCTTTACAACATCAACCATTTAGCCAAGCAAATCCATTCCACATCTATAAGCTTCTTCCAGAGTCAAGGCAAAAGTTTAATAGTAACACCATGGTTATACTTCAATAAATGCAGTCTGCGCCGTTATGTGTAACTCTGGCTGTACGTGTATAATGAGCATTTCAATTATGCAGCAACTGGAATTTGAACCTTTTGTGTGTGTATATCAGCACATGAATTTAATGGTCTTTAGCATAGATGTTTCCAGCTTATGAGCAATATACACATTTGCAAGGGGACAGTTACAGTCACAGATAAAGTTACAGCTGGTAGATGAACCACAGCTCCTCTGGCACTGAAATTCTCAACACAAACTGTATTAGAAATACATATACAAGTAGAAGTTGCACAGAATATATTCTTCCCTCCTATATTTGCATTTAATCAGCATTCCTGAGGCTGACTTAAATCATGTCACACTTACAGCTTCATAACGCGAAAAAAAATCTAGCTTTTACATTGCAAAATAACACATTATTTTATAGAAGAAACCTTCCAGTCAATGGTTACAAAGGCTGCTGAGCTGCTCCTGCTCAAAACTGCTGGGTGAACTAATGAGGGTAACAGCTGATCTTAGAGTTGCTCCTTGAAAGCCCTCGATGCAATCAGTACACAGGCTTAAGCTGTGTTTCCATTCCACATCAGCTACTGGTGGTGACGGCTACAACCTGCCCCTATAGTAAATAAGCAGAAAGTATGGGGGAGGTTGTCACATCGTCACCACAGGCTCAAAGGACGGAGGGAGAGCCTGCAGACCCAGTCTTCAGCTTTATTCCAAGAGCACACAATGAAAACAGTAGAAATGTCACTTTTGTAATCCTACAATTACAGACCAGATGTGCACTCAGTTAATTTAACGAGGGCTGAAAACTCCTACAAATTACAGCATCCAGTAGCTCCAAAGAAATGAAAAGAAGAGGGAATGGTGAGACACAGGGAAGACAGTCTTCTTCTGCAGTAGACACCAGGCTGTTGTGCTGGGATGTCTGAGGACAGCTTTGCTATGTTTTCTGATGCTCACCCTACATTGGCACCTCAGAGCCAGACACACTGGTCCGGTGGTCAAGTTGGTCCGGTGGTCCAAATCTGCTGAGCAGAACAGTGCAAAAAATATTATTTCATGTGCAAAGGCATGGTTTACTGTGCTCAGAGCTATTCAGAAATAAAGCCCAAATGTTCTATTGTGGCCAAATATTCAGATACAAAGTCTTTGAGCCTGTCTGTCCTTTTTGCACTATTTAAGAATTTTTGTGTGGTTATTTATCCTGATATAAAGTGGATCTGAGATGACTTGTCTCACAGGAATCATAAAATCATAGAATCATAGAATGGTTAGAGTTGGAAGGGACCTTAAAGATCATTGAGTTCCAACCCCCCTGCCATGGGCAGGGACACCTCCCACCAGACCAGGTTGCTCAAAGCCCCATCCAACCTGGTCAGGAACTCTTCCAGGGATGGGGCATCCACAGCTTCTCTGGGCAACCTGTTCCAGGGTCTCATTGATAGAAATGGGGGTGAACTGTCTATTCCAACAGAAAGAAGCAGATCCTCTGCTCAAGAAGTACTTCTTTTTTTTTTTTCCTCCTGCCATACATAGCAACACCTGCATTGCAACTAGTTTATAAATGGATACTACTGATTCTAAGCAAGTCAACATTCAAAGTGCATTTGTCCCAAAGTGATGGCATTGGAAAAAAGATGCAACACATGCTCCCTGCTGCAAAGTGCCATTCTTTCCCATTTCAGGAGCTGAACACTGTCATGTCGTAATTCATCCCATAAAGTGTGAGCGTAACCACTGCCGAGTCCATCCATCCTGCACAGCACCCGCTTCAGAGTCAACCTTGAGCAGCCACTGCCCGAGTTCAGACAACCCAAAATGAGACAATTGGCAGGTACCTGAATAACTTCAGGGCGACCACAAGCTCGTGTCAGGCTGTTAAAATTAGCCAGACTTAGGGCTTTTGAAATCAGAACTCTCTGCCTTTCTTTGGGTCACTTGTTTAGTGTAATTCTGTATCAAGTGAGCCCGGGACACTGATCTCACCACTCCTGGGTGCTGCACAGCTCTGCTTATGTTCTGATGGGAGAAAACAGGCTTCGGTCCAAATATCCGTGATGTTTAGACTGTGATTTTTTTTATTTTATTTTTTTTTAAATGAATTCACAAATTGAATATTTTTTAGAGAAGAATGGCATTGTTTCACATTCAATGAAAGGTCTTTAAAATTTTGGATCCTCTTTTATTCCTGTCCAGAGCTGGGATAATGTAACCTTCCCAGGCTTTCATTGCCCAGCTTGATGACTTTTTAAACACAGATTTATTGTTGCTTATCTACCTCACAGAATTACAGAATCACAGAATCACAGAATGGTATGGGGTTGGAAGGGACCTCTGGAGATCATCTAGTCCAACCCCCCTGCCAAAGCAGGTCCACCCAGAGCAGGTTACACAGGAACTTGTCCAGGTGGGGTTTTTGAATGTCTCCAGAGAAGGAGACTCCACCACCTCCCTGGGCAGCCTGTTCCAGGGCTCTGCTATCCTCAAAGTAAAGAAGTTCCTCCTCATGTTTAGATGGAACTTCTTACGTTCAAGTTTGTGCCCATCTCCTCTTGTCCTGTCACTGGGCACCACTGAAAAAAGACTGGCTCCATCCTCTTGACACCCTCCCTTTAAGTATTTATAGGTCTTGATCAGTTCCCCCCTCAGTCTTCTCCAGACTAAAAAGACCCAAGTCTCTCAGCCTCTCCTCGTAAGGAAGATGCTCCAGGCCCCTCATCATCTTTGTAGCCCTCTGCTGTACCCTCTCCCTGCTTACCAGAGTGGAGCTCACTGATCAGTTTTTTGTTGGATTATAATTTTTTAGTAAATGCTTCTTGATTTTGTCCCCCAGAGGAACCTCTTTGCAGCTGAAAGAACAAAAGGGAGAGGCAGAAACATGAACATCTCTGTTTCTTCACTTCACAATGTTTTCCTATAGGAATTGCTTTGGATATGCTGTAAAATAGGAGCACAATGAACAGTAACATCCTGTATGGTGGATTGACCTCTTTATGAAGAAAGTTACCTCCTAACATCTCTTGACGTAAATTAATTGGCAAATAATAATTATCTGATAATCACAACAGAGTGGACAATTGGGAGGTGCTGGTCATGACTACAGCTGCATTTTTCACCAGGTTTTCCCAGAATTGCCTAGAAAACCCACACAGGCAGTTTTGCTGACCATCTCTCGTAGCAGCCAGTGGTGAAGCACCTGCACGGAAAGGGAAAGGACCCCTGCGCCCAGTGAGTGCACTCTGGTCCTTTCTTCTCTCGTTCTAGTGCTGCCTTGAGACCTTAAGAATCTGCTGCACTTAACCCCAAGCAGAGGAGAAGCAGAGAGCCCAGAGGAAGGCAGCGGAGAAAGAGGCAGTTTATTTTACCAGGCTCCCTGCTCTTCCTTGGATGCTAACACCTTCCCTTTCTTCAGGCCCTACACCGTCGCATTCCTTGGGGTGAGCTCCGCAGAGAGGACTGATGGATCAGGCGTTCAGAAAGCACGGCTCTGGCAGCTGGTCCCAGCTCCTCCTTCACAGGCAAGGAGGAAGCTGCTGATGCCAAGCAGCAAAAAGCCTTGGAGGACCCTACCTCACCAGCAACTGCCTAGGGATGTTGGGGAGACAAGGCTGAAGAAAAGCGGTGTGAGTTCTGTGGTGTGTTTTTTAATTGTGTCTTCCCTCAGCTCCTGCCTTGCACTGCTCCTGATGAGCTCTTTAGAGCTTGTTAGTGGTCTCTAAGCTCTTCTGGAGAAGCTGATGATGACTCTACGTATCTGGGTAAGATGTGATGCAAGTCATGTTAACCCATGCTAGCAAAGGTATACGGACACAGACAGACTCTTCTGTCTGAGAAATTAAGCAGTTGCAGGATTTAATTCTGTCAATGCAGATGGCTTTTCTGGTTACCATGTGGCAGAGCAGCTTCAGTGCAGGACCTGCCCTTTGCTTCAGAGATGGCAATTTCCATTCTATGCCTCACTTCAAACTAGCCGACCCAGTTTCTTTTGGACATGCAGGACAGATAAATATCTTCTTTAAACAGGATCAGTAGAAAACTCTGTGAACTGCCTAAGCCCAGGAGGGCTTTTTATTTCTGAGATCAAATAAAAAATGTTTATACATGACCTGCAAATTCAATAAAGGAGATTCCATTAACTTTAGACTAATACATTGGCCTCTCTAATTATTCATTAGTGCTGGAAGCATTTTGCTCACTTTAAATGCCTTTACTATGGTGTCAATGTCCTTCTGGGATAGGTTCTTCAATGAAGGGCAAAGGTGCTCAAAAGTGCTGACAAGTCTTTAAGGATAACCTCCCCTGGGCAGAATGGTCCATCCAAAGTCAGGAAGACAAGTAGATGTATCAGGTGACCCACCTGGCTAATCAGGGAACTCATAACTGAGCTCCAATGCAAAAAGGATGTACAGGTGTGGAGGGTGCAAGGACAGTCTACAAAGGGGAAGTATCATCAGAATTAGAGGCTTCATGGGTTGTATTCTACCTGGGTGCCAGTTACAAGTGGAGTTCCTCGGGTGTCTATGCTGGGACTTATCCTATTTAATACCTTTATCAATGATCTGGAGGATGAGATAAAATGTACCTCATGAATTTTGCAGACGACACCACACCGGGGAGACTGTCAATATGAAGTAGAGTTGCTACTCAGAGGGACCTAAACAGGCTGGAGGAAAAGGAACCTCATGAAGTTCAACAAGGACAAATACAAAGTCCTGCCCTTGGGAGGAAAAGCCCCTGGCAACAACACAGGCAGAGGACTGGCAGTCTGGGGAGAAGTCCCTGGTGGTTCTTGCAGACAGCAACCTGGGCATGGGCCAGCCATGAGTCCCGGCAGAAAAGAGACCAACAGTCTCCTGGGCCACTTGAACAGGAGTAGAGCCAAGAGATCCTGGGAGGTGATTATCCCCCTCTGACCAGCTGACCATGCTCTGAGATCAGATGGTTCAGCTAGAGGCCTCTTGAGGTTCCTTCCAGCTTCCATTACCCTGTGACCTTGTGATAACCCACATATCATAGTTATAGACAAGAAATACTAGAACTGCCATATTTCAGCAGAGGAATGATTTACCTTGTCCAGGATCTTTTTCCTAATATTCACAGGCTTCTGAGGAAGATGCAAGAAGCCCTACTGGCTACTGTAAGGGAATAGAGGGCACCCAGGAGAAGTTTTTTCAAATCATAGAATCACAGTGATTTTGATATGATATGGGGTTGGGAGGGACCTCTGGAGATCATCTAGTCCAACCCCCCTGCCAAAGCAGGTCCACCTACAACAGGTTGCACAGGAACGTGTCCAGGCGGGTTTTGAATGTCTCCAGAGAAGGAGACTCCACCACCTCTCTGGGCAGCCTGTTCCAGGGCTCTGCCAGCCTCAAAGTGAAGAAGTTCCTCCTCATGTTTAGATGGAACTTCCTATGTCCAAGTTTGTGCCCATTTCCTCTTGTCCTGTCACTGGGCACCACTGAAAATAGACTGGCCCCTTCCTCTTGTCACCCACCCCTCAAGTATTTATAGGTGTTGATCAGAAATGTTAAATACGGTGTCAACAGACAGCCCAATCAGCAGCTTCTTCTTCATGAGATCTGAGAGATAAATGGCAGCAAAGTCACCAAGCAGACCTCTCATTAGCTCCGTGCTGTCAGCACGTCAATTGGAGTGCAGGCTTTTTGGCAAGAGCTAGAGCATTTAAATCCTAAGCCTGAAAACCAAGTTTGTCCTACAGTTCTAACTGTGGTGTAACTGGGTATCGAGGCTGTGCCTGTGTACACACCTAGTGAACTTGAATCATTAATTTCCTGCATGTCCAGAAACTCCTGAGCTCATTATTTGCCAGGATGAGACAATGGACTGGCTTGAGACAACAGTCCGACCTGAGACAAGGTGATTTACTGCCCTCCTAGTGACCCTTGCAACAAAACTCCTTGACCACTCAACTTCAGAGACTCTTGGCAGCTCCTGCCTGTGCCCAGACCAACTTGTTTGTCACAATGTGCCGAGTCACATCCTGGGGTGGTGAATTTGGCCATCCCAGAGACTTCCCAGGCAGTTCCTGCAACAGAACTGACCTAACTCTACATAGATATTTCAGTATCCAGTAGTAACTATGACTGTAGGGGCAAAAATTGCCACTTGGGACAGTCTTCTGTGCATAGTTAAGACAGTCCAGAGGTATTTTGTACATAGTTTAAAATAATCATTAGTAAGAGATCTTTCTTGTGCAGGAGTGGTCCCACTGGACCATTAATGAAGTGGATACAAGAAGACAGAAATTCAGCATAACAGCAGCCTGGGGAGTCTCACCCAATCCAGGGGAAGACATCATGGCAAGCACACCTGCAATCTTCCTGTAAATTACTTATCTTTACCACAGCCTGTTCTGGAGCCTGGTCCATCTACTTTATCTTCTACTCTCCATGCTGTTTCCACAGGACATGCTCTGGAGCAGGTGTAGATCCAGCGCCACAGCTCCCCGTGGGGTTAAGCAGGCAGAAGGTGTGGGGACACTTTGCACATAAGCTCCAGCTTGTGCTCGGGACGGACTGGGGACAGTGGTGAAGAAGCATGCCCACAATGAAGCTCCATAGTTTGTTCTTCTACAAACACCAGTGACAGTATTTTAAAGCTAAAAGGCAGCAATGTGTACAGAAGTA
>JAHREE010090527.1:0-10113 GCA_033628505.1 Tringa tobata | reverse complement strand
GAACCCCCTCCCCTCCCCTCCTGTCCCTGCGGGGGCTCAGACTGCGGGAGAGTGACCGTGAGCCGGGGTCGGGATCAGCAGGGCTCACCCTTATTCCCTCAGCAGCTTCCCTTGCAAAACAAAGCAGCGTGTTGGTAAAGACCGACAAACTGCTGGCTGCGTGCACAGAAACACCTGGGATTTCTCACTGCACAAACTGCAAGCGGCTGTTCTGTATGAGCTGGGTTTCCTCACAATATAAGCAGACCTAAAAACTCCATTTTTCAGGCGTTCCTGCTGTACTTTTAACAGTAGCTGACTCTTGTTGCCAGCTGGCACAATTGCACACAGGGAACAGCGCTCTTTTTCAGCCAGTAGTAGAAATATTTGGCTTGGTGATACTTCCTGCTGCTTTAATGTGGGAAGTTGCAAAATGTATATGTTATTTTTTCCTCCCTTCCCTGCCACCTCCATGTGACACAAAACCTTAATACCTGCAGTTTGTACCCTCATCCATGAAGCCACGGGGGCCAGCTCTTTTGGCCGGTGCAGGTGGTGATGGGTTCAAGCCTCTCCAAGGGGGTGTGATGTTAAGCTTGGGTTATAGCAACTCTTAGGTGTTACCAATAGAGTCTTAATTGTGTCCGGGTTTACCAAAGAAGGAGCTGTTTGGGGTGGGGACACAAAATCCAGCCCTTACTTTACGCACGCCGCTTGGGAAGTGGAATTGAGGACAAACACCTGGAATTTGGAATCACTCACTTCTTTCTTTGTTTCTCTCTTTGCTTCTGTCGGTGGGTGAGCTCTGGTGGCTGCCGCTGTCACTGCTGCCCGAGCGGCGCCGGCGCCGGCCTTTTATGAGGACGCTGCGATAGACCTGCGGGGACAGGTGATCGGGTGTGCGGTGACACCCTCAGGGAACAACAGTCTGTGAGAAACCTGCTTTTTAGAAACTTCACTGTGGTAACAGATTGCTTCTTGCAGGGGAAATACAGCCTCCCAAGGGGAGTATTGTCCAACAGGCGCTGCCTCCTTGGGTTTTAAGTAAAGGTATTTTCTATTTTAGGTATAGTTTAGCATAAAAAGCTTTCAGTAGTGCAGGATTTTGGGCAGGACTGGTGTCTTTCAAGGAGAATGGCTCAGACTGTGTTCATTGAACATTAAACATTACTTTAAGAAGTGATCCATTCCTAAAATGGAACTAAGGCATTTAATAATCGGGATACTGCGCCGGTGAACAGAGGCTGTACTTACGTGACTCTTGGCTTGTGGCTGTGTGCGGTAGCAGCGCATGATGTTCTGAAATGATCTGTCTTCCTTAGTAACCTGAGGGGGGAAGAACAGAGAAGCTTAATAGTTTCTGTGGGGTTTTTTTGTTTTTTATTTGAGGATCGTTGTGTGTGGTGTTTGGTTGGACTTTTTGAAGAACTGTAATCTTTGGAATATTAAGGGTTTTGTTTGTTTTGTCTGTATTGCCCTTACCTTAGCCATGACGTAGATGGCACACATCAGCAGCTGGTCCAGGTGTCTGTCCATCATGATTTCAGGGCAGTGCACTAGGGAATACTCAAAACACGTCCAGATCTTTTTCCGCAGCTCGTCAGGGATGTCGAGTTTGACACAGAGGTCTCGCAGACGGACGCTGGCTAAATGGTACACCTGTGGAAAGGGAGACTGTGCTCAGGGCCACAGCAAGAGTGCTCTTCTTACCCAGCCAAAGAGTACCTCAGACTTGTGGAACTTGTACGAACGATAAGCCAAAAGAAGCAAACAAGTGAAATTGAGTAATTCTTACAAGACACAGAGATTCTCAGTAGGGGTACTGATGCTAAGAGTTGCTCCACTTGGTTGAAGCTTAAATTCTGAGTTGTCCCGAGTGCAGGAAGGGCACTGCGTAGCCTACGGAAACCACTGCACTGAATAATTGAATAATAAACCAGAATGTCTCAAAGATTAATTTCTTTCTTTTAAAGAGCCTTGAAGAAAAGGGACACCTTTAAGTAGCTGCTGGCCAAGTACATCATCTACTTCACAGCTCGTGGTGGCTGCGGTGGGTCTGCTCCTTTGCTAGTGAGAAGCTGCCTGAATAAGAAAACTACTCCTCAGGTACGTGTATGAACAGACAAAGGGTAGAGATTAACTTTGAAATTGGATATTCTCTTATTATTACTAATAATAAGTACATATTTTAGAAGCCACTGAAGCCGTACCAAAATACAAACTAAGCAAAGCACAAATGAGACTGAAAGGTACCTTTCTAAAGAAGAGTGAAAGCGAGCCCATCTTGCGGGGCCTGACGGCGGCGCTGAGGGGCTGTGTCCGTCGCTGCTCCCCCGGAGAGACCTGCTGCACCGTCACCTGGCCCGGCAGCTGCAGCGCCGCCCCGCTCAGCTGGGGGTTCAGGGGACCCGCCAGGGCCTGGGCGCTGAGGGGCTGGATGGGGCTGGAGACGGCCTGAGCCTGTGCCCCTACGTTCACCTGGACTGGGAAGAATGTTATTCCTCCGTTTTCGTTGGCAATACCTGCAATTTAAGAAAAAAGAGTCGGAAATAAGAGCAATCTGGGGGGGAGGAGGTGTGTTTGTAGTTGTTGTAGGTTTGTTTTGTATTTTTTTTTAAAGAATTCAGTGATTCTGTTATTAGTTGCTTATAACTATATATTTAGTATATTATGTCTGGAACTGTTTCATCAAAATACTTTTAACTTTTCATCATAAGGAGACAAGAAAATAATGAAATTGAACTAAGTTTTTCATTCTACTGCAAGTTTCATACTGTGCCAGTTGAGGAAGGAGAGGTTACTGAAATAACTAAGTTTTGTGAAATCAATGCTGGCAGCCAGCACGTCCTTGTGCCCTGATGTTCAGTCTCTAAATTCCACTTATGCAATTTTTCCCAGTTACGAATCCTTAAACATACTTTTTCTCCGCCGGTGACCAGCTCCCCCCTCTCCCGTTACTGCCTGCCCTGCTGGGAACCAGCCTGGGTCACTCCCAGCAGCTCGTCTCTCACCTTGCACTGGTATGGTCACAGTCTGCCCGTTATTGGCTGTCACTGTGGCAGTTGCCACCGTAACCAGTGTCTGGCCGGGCACTGGGGTCACTGACATGGCTTCGGGGTTGACGTTCTGCACCGGCACCGTGTTGACCACCGGCTGCTGGGACACCCTGACCGGAGTCCCGCTCTCAGAGCCGTTGTCGTTGTCAACAAACAGTCTCCTCCTGGTAGGGTTGGCTGTAGGAGAACTGTATCTGTCGTACAGGGTGGTGGGAGAGGATGAAAGGCCTGTGGGTTCACAAACACACACACACACATATATATATATATTTAACTCTCGGTGCATAATCCCTTACTGTACAAATACATGATAGAAATCTAATAAGAATTAAAGTATGTCATGCCAAGCTGTTCAAGAAACATTTAAAGAAATTCCTTATGTCAACATTTGTGGCTCATAGGCTGCTTTTAGAGGTGACTTAATCTCAAATAACGCTGCCTTTAATATGTTTCTAAGCTGATGTATGTTTTATTTTTCCAGAGGAAACTAAATATACAGGGGAGCTTCTGTTCCAGTGTAACAACAAAGCAAACTGCTCCAGTGCTGCTGGTTAGCACACAAGTAGCGCGTGTGCATAAATATTATTTAACTGCTGTGTATGTTTCTCTGCAGATGTGCTGTTCACCTACAGAACCTCCTGAAGACACCCCATGGAAACAGGTCAGATGTCTAAGGCATTTTTTATTCCAGTGTGAACAAAGTGCTAACCACGTGAGTTGCAATAGAAATACCATTTACAAATGCATTTGCGATGAACTGTACGTTGACATTAAAGCACCTTCTTGCTGCACAGCACTTGCATTTAAGGCTGAAAGCCACAGTCTGAGAAGCGTGCGGGTGTAGGCACAAAGCAACCTGTGTGTCCGTGACAGTCTCACCTTTCCCCAGGCCTCCGCTTTCAGCGCGAACCTCGTTTATTCGTCTCGGTGTCAAGGGTGAACCTACAACGCTGTTCCCAGCAGATCTCTCAAAATACTGCGGCGGCATTACCTACAATATCCATGCTTTTATTAGAGTCTGTATCACAAATAGACTACGTAGCAAATTTTTAAAAGCTTCTGTGCTAGAAATTTTGAATGGCAAAACCACGTGGAAAAAATTAAGAACCCTGAAAGAACACGACAGTCACTGTGTAGGAATTGTGTATCTAGCAGATACAGCACCGTGTAATAATCTTTCTGAGACTACAATTAAAAGTCTGTGCTTTTTACAACAATTCTTCTTGTCTAGTAATCATTTAAAGCGTGACTGGTCCAAACCTTCCCTGCTCAGCTGTGCCAAAGCTGGGTGAGAACCCTCTCAGCTGCCCCTCTCTGCAGGGCTGTCCACGAGCAGAGCACGCTACAGTCGGGATTTTTCCCTCCGCTGCTCAGCTTGTTGGGTAAAACTGAATTTTGGAGATATAAAGCCTTTCCTTTGGGGCGTAACGTCCACTCCCTACAGTCCTGTCTGCTGAGGAAGGTGCCATAAAACATACAAAGAAGTGCTCACCTCTTCACAAGTAGGAACTTTGTTTTCGTTGTCTCTGATTCTGTCCCACAGGATGGATTCCTGTTTCCAAGCCATGCTTTCCAAGATCTGTTCTTCAATGTGGTTGAGGTGTTTTACCACCTCCCGACAAAGGCCATCCTCCGCTCTGATGAAAACCTCAATTACCTGTAAGGTGGGCGATTACAATCAACATAATGTCCTTATTTCATATGAGAAATATTACAGCTGCTTTGCTACCACTCAATCACATGTTGTTTTGCAGTTTTATAAGACAAATGTTTTTATCTTTTTAAGGGAAGGAACAGGCCAATCGCTGTTGCAGAGCAGCTGCAGTGATAGGTCACCATGAAACACTAATAATGCCTTAGTTACTGGACAGCTGCGTGGCTGCTGCTGGTAAATATGAACAGGAGTTTGATTTTCAGCCACCCAAGCCCCACCCCAGGCTCAGACACCCGGGTAAGGTTTTTTTTAATACAAAAAGGGGCAAAGCTGAGAATGAAGGGTTAACGTGTAAGTTAACATCCCGGTAAGCAGGTGACTGCTTCATCTAAGTCAATGGAGTACTCAGGATAAGCATTTCCAGCTGTCACACACTTTACCTTATAAAAATGATAAACTGGAATGTCAAATATTTCAGTGATGAATGGGAAGTTTCCAGGCGGCTGATAGGTAAAGGTGATTATCTCCAGGCAACATGCCAGCAGGGATCTGTGAAACACGTCTTGCTCCAGGATGGCCTGCAAGAGAGTTGCAAATGTTAGTGCTTAATTTACAGCGTAACTATAGGCCAGTAACAGGATTTCTGTTCTGCCCCAAAGCGTGGTTATCATCAAGCTTATAAAAGGGACCTCGTTTTACGGAGCAGAATCCAAACTGAGACATCTTTCCTCATTAAAAATTTCATACATCTGTGTGTTTGCAAACACAAATGATTTCTGGTACGCTCGCTCTTCCATTCAGGTGTACTTAGAGGCTACTTTTCAGAGATTTGCCCTCATTTTAAATAACTACAACTTTAGAAATGAGGTACAATGAGATGAGTTTTCCTCACAGACAGGTCCGCGTCTCCCAGCCGCCTCCTCTCTTGCTCGATGACTGCCTCCAAGACCTTGTAGTACAGCACCTCGGCACGACGGAAGTGCTTGCTGGCAACATCTGCAGGAATTTTACATAGAGACAATATTGGGAAACGTGATAAAGGAATTACAGTCTTTATCTTGGGCTGTAGAGATGCAATGCTTCAGTAGCTTCAGGATTTCTCTGCTGCTGTGGCTACAATACTTTCTGGACTAAACCAGGTAATTTCTGCTGAACTTAGGAATCCCTCTCCCTTGCTGCACTGGCTTGTGAATCCAGAGCAGAATAACTTAGTACTGAACCCAGATTTTGATGGAAACACCGTATATAAGAACAATCATCTTTAACATTGTCTGAAAATATACCTATGTGGATCCAACTCACACTGTGCGACACAGAAGCAACTATGTTGACAAGGACAAAGTAAATAAAGACCCTATTAAGAAAGAAGGTCAGGAGCATCTTCCTCACTTGTAATCCGTCCTCACATGTCACAGATCCTGACTACTTTGCAAATAATACTTTGTGTTTATGCCAGTAGGATTTTAATACTACCCGTACTAACCCATCCTTGTATGGAAGCCAGAACTGCTCCAGGACTTTTTAAAAGTACTGTTAGGCAGATTTTTCTTTGCTGTCACAGAAATCCCTGCCATTGTGATGCTTGTACTTGAACAAAAAGCAGTAGCCCGTAAGAGGGCTTTTCTTTCCACTTCTTTGAACTGAAAATATCATAGAATTCCAGTGCTTTAAGCTCATGCTGATTATAAAATGGTATGCAGGGCTGAACTTTGCCATGTTTTAAGAGCACTAGGAAAAAACAAAAGTAATGGAAAAGACTCTTGTGCTAAAACATAACCTGAAAGTAAAACTTAATTACAAGAAATAAATGTGTTTATGGGCATTTTAATTCTTATCTGTAGAAGCAAAACGTTTCCCACCTTTGGAAAAGGTACTGAACTCCCCCTCAGCCGACGCGCTCTGGCAGAAAACTTCATACATTTCTTTTACTCTGTTTGCAATGGATTGAGAAGGATCTCTGGAACATGCCCTGAAAAGAAAAAAAATAAATATTTTCAATGTACTCTTCCTACCAACACAAAAAATTAAAAACCATACAACTATTTTTATGTTATGAAAAAAGCATGAAGCTCTAAGTGTCTGGGCTAACGATACAAACACACTCAGATGTGCCTGACTCTGTATGTACCGTAAAACATTCCCAGCATATTGTAGTAAATATGCACATCTTTCCATGGCCAGGGATAAATATTTAAACAGCATTTTCCACAATATAAAATCGCTTTAAAATATATTGTACCTGAGGCATGAAGTATCTACATGCAGAAAAAAACCCTACTTTGAATAAAAATCTTACAACGTGGTATGATTTGTGAGGAGAGAGATTTGCTAAGGAGGAAGAAGAAAAGTCTTCAAAATTTCAGATTAGGAGTTTGCTGTTGTCAGAACTGTGGGGTTTTAGATGTTGCGTGTTCTTGGAGCCATTAATCTCATAAGGACAAAGGTGTCTAAAGCGAGAGAATAAAGTCTTTTGAAATTTCAGTGTCTCTCTGGGCTCTGCTTTACTCCAGAACATTTCAAGACTCACATTTTAAATTACACTGTTCAGCATTAACATTTCTTTTTAAAACTATTTAAAAAATAGAATTATTTGGTCAGCTAAACATCAGACTTACCTGAGTATCTGCTCCAGATTTTCGCTGGGGGCATTTTTCAGCCCTGCCAGCATGGTGTGAAGGCGGCTCAAACTGTATGTTGCTATGGAAACCGGTGTCACGTACGGGTTGCTCTCTTTAATATACTTGCGGCCGGTAAGTGGGGTTGTAACCCTGAGGGATTTGGACTAAAAAGACAATAAATAAGCATGGAAGTGTACATTAGTATAAAAGATACAGGTTACAACCCAGAAGTGTCGATCTGTAGAATTCTTCCCCTGTGTTCTGATACACGCCTGGGAAAAACAGCTTGGAATCAAAGAGCCCAGAGAACAGTCGGCAGCGACAGAGTGATCTCTGTCACTGGGAGGTGTGTATCAAGTGGTGCTGTATGAACTGAGGGGGTGTGACCGCCCACAGAGATGCAGATACTGGGAGTGAAGTGTGAAACAATGAGGCCAATTTAAAAAAAAAATCCCAAAACAAAAGCCCCAAAGCCCCAGCAGTCCCCCCCTGAGCGCCAGAGGAAGGTGTAGCTGGTGGGAAATGATACTGAGCCAGGGGTTCCTCGCAGCAAGTTTCACTCGTACATGGAAAGTCCTCCTGAATCCAACAATTAACATTTTTAATTCACTTGCATCAGATGAAGTCATCACAGCAAAATAAGTTAACATCAAGGACGTCCCTTCAATTAGTGTACAGCAAAACCCGTGCATCTTCTAATTATCTAACCACACAATTACTTAACCAAGAAATGTTTTCCTTATTTTAATGAGCACATTACATTTCGCAGCCTTTTCTCCATGAAGTCCAGCTCCTTGTACTCCTGCCATGTGTCTCCAACACCCCCTCAGCCCTGCCCGAGTCCCCGGAGCAGCCTCCAGCTGCTGCCTTACCCCGCGCTGTTCCATTGCTACACACACCCACAACCGTGCCAGACAAACAGCACTGGGCTATTTCTTTAAGTAGATCAGAAGCAAAGAATCAGCTGTTTACACTGATTTTGCAGATAAGGTTATTTTGCTCTTTTCCCTCAGGAATGTTGGAAGCCATTGATGGACCAACTGTCACTCTGGAAGAGGACCACGGGACTATTTCAGTGACCTAGGCTGTTTGACCCTTGTGCTCTCTGTATAAGGCAGCTTATATCCTTCTTTATCCACCTGTCTCGTAGCCTTCCTCCTTTAAGGCATCTTTTCCATCTTAAGGAACATTTTGATACCCTGCAGTCACGGGGATGTATGTCTGCAGGCAGAGCCAGTGCCTGTTTTTCAGAAGCTGCTCTAGTCACACCAGAGCCCTGATCATTTGCAGATCTTCACTTTATTGTTCCGAGACACATCGTGTTCTTCAGCCTCTCAAAGACTATATTCTATGCTATTTCATTAGTCATATATAAAGGCAAATCTATGTATAGTGCTTTTAGGCAAGCAAGCAAAAAACCATCCCCTAGCGATTTAACTCAGAGTAAAGAGATGTAATATTAACACCTGAAGCCTCTCCGTTACAAAGAAACATAAAACTATGGTTAGAGGAGCAGCACCCACCACCTCATACTCACCCTGTCAAAGTGCTGCTGCAAATTGTGCTTCACTTGGACTCTTTCAGCCGTTTCCATTCCTGAAGTTGTATTTAAGCACCTTGTGAGAGTTCCAATTTCTTCATCTGCATCCTCCCCGAGAAATATTCTCTCGTCGAGGTTTCCTACTGACAGGACATACTCCTCGTAGGCCTTGTTGATGGCTTTGCTGCAACGGGAAGGGAAAGACTGATACAAACCCCCCTTGAGTGAGGCAGGGCTTTGGTCACCTCCTGGCTGCATGAACACGCTTCTGGCCCCTTGGAACTCTGCTTCACAACATCGTTTAACTTGAGCATTGGAGCTCCTTTAAAATCTACAGTATCTTAAACCATGGAAGTGGCAAGGACATTATTTTTCCATTCTGTCTGCTGGCTTGCCATGTGCTATAGCTGCAGGTGGAACATAATCAAATCCTGAGAACTCGTTTTTGGCTGGAAACGCCTCAAAACTTATGCAGCATCTTATCATCATAAACTACGCTTACCATTTTCATACCATTTATAAGAAAATAAGTCCTACTTATAAGCATGTCTAGGTTTATTAAGAAAAAAATACCACCAAACCCAATTTTTCCCTCCCAGTTCCCACTCAGTCAATGCACTTCCCCATCTTTCCCGTGCTAACACGTCGAGTCGTGTGTGACAAAACCCGAGGCAACAGAGAAACATTAGAATAAAAGCTGAGATCAAGTCAGACTACCCTGAAGAATCGTTCCTCTTTCAAACGTGCCTCAAAGTGCACAGCTCAGAGCAAGGAGCTGAAACGCCAAGGACTGTAAACAGTAAGGAACACACAAGTCAACCCCTTGGTGTTACGGTTACGATACGGGCAATAATACGAGTGCAAGTGCTCTGCTGTTCAGGGGGACACCAGCAACAACCAAACCACGAACACAGCGACTCACAAGCTATCGCCAAAGTTCCCAGGATCTAGAAATCCGGTCAGATTTTCATCTTTTCCTTTTAAAAGCTGTAAGACAGGTAAGAACAGAGGATGGGCATTTCAGTTCTTAAAAAAGGGCTTTGAAATAATGAGTAAGGAGAAATTTTTCTACATTACAAATCTATCCACCAACCTTTTTGTCAAAAAGCTTCCGAATATATGGCTTCCAAAAATGTTCCTTTATGCCTTTTGCTTCTAAAACTAATCCATAATGCAATGAACACAGTTTTTCAATGATGCAGGGAGGATCAGAGGATACTTTATAATCCTTGCTGTGAAAATCTTCAGGTAGACCTACAATTAAGA
>JAHREE010090493.1:0-14385 GCA_033628505.1 Tringa tobata | reverse complement strand
CTTACACATTAACACACAGGGGCCGAGCCCTCCTCCCGCCTGACTCCGACACACGAACTCTGACAGAGCTCCAGCCAGTTGTGCTGCTACTTCAGAACCGGCTTTTTGACACTGCCCTAAACGATCTAAATACTTGTATCTAAGGGAAAAAAAGCTACTTTAATTTCCATAGCAACAAGTGATTTTTCCTGAAAGCAACAAACACAAGAAATACAGTTACTGCAGATTGAAATAAACCACAGAGGTAACCAAGAAAACAGAGGAAGCCGTGTATTTTTCCCCTCTTTTCACATAAACATACGTTTTGGATTTCTAGAGAAGAGCTGCAGCCGGGGCCTGGCAGGATGCTGGGTGGCTGCTGACGAGAACGTGCCCTTTCCAGTGAAGCTTTCGCTCAATCACAGATTTTTTTTCTTTCCCTTTTGAGATGTGCAGAATTTGTGGCCCAGCAGGGGCTGGAACTTGCTCCTGCAGAAGCACAGGACGCCAGGTCCCTTTCCAGCTTCCCAACTGAACCCCCAACTTGAAGGAACGAGATCCGATTCCTCCTTGCCCACTCCATGGCTCCTCTCCACCCACGGACATGGCTCCAGCAGCCAGGGGCCAAGACTCCCCCCAGCAGCCAAGCGACCTGCCCTCTGCAGGGCAGCACACCCCAGTGTCCCCGAGCTGTCACCCTCCACCCAGCTGCAGCAGGAGGGCTCTGCTGGCATTTCCCCCAGGGAGCCCTGCTAAAAGCTCCCAAGCTTTTCACTGGCGACAGGATCCTTCCTTCTACTGCATTATCCCACCGTTAGCAAGGAAAGGAGGGAAATAAAAATCCCCAAACTTGATGACTCCAGGCATGTTATTTGTCCTGCTTTGTACTCCCAGCACAAGCAGGCCAGAGGAGAACAGCAGGTGACAGTGACTCACTGGTGGCTGCCAGAAGCAGCTGCAGGAGAGACCCCCACTGCCCCTCCCTGGGGCAGCGACAGGAAAAGTGGGGCACCAGCAGCCCTTCCCAGCTCCTTCAGCTTCCCCACCTCTGCTGCTCATCCCACCAAACTTCAGAGAGGTCCCTGCTTGTTTCTCCCAACCCCAGCTGTGTCAAGAGGTGGCCCAGACCTCCCAGTTGGCCCCACCTCAGAAGGACAACAGCTTATAAAGCTTTCCCAGTCTCTCATTTGTGATGGAATCACATCAATATCCCACACATCCCATTAACCTGCAACGGCCAAAGCGATGGCATTTCAGAAAAGTAACTTCAGTTTCAATACATTTGAGACCCCACAGGCAGTAAAAAAAAAAAAGCTTTATATTTTATTTCTTGTAAAAATCTTTTAACACATGCAGACTAAAACCAGTGTAAGAAAGTATCCACCATCGTTTAAACAAATAACTATACTTAAATATAAGTGTCTGCAATTGACTTGTATAAAAATAAGGTACGTTTTGCCTTTTTACAGAAATCCATTCTCCAGTTCTCATATCAATAAACAATACACAACTCTCATACATATGATCGTTGTTTCCCACCAGTCTGATACTGCTAAGGTATTATGTGCAAAAGCTGGTAACAGTTTCTTTCCCAAAAGAAAAAAAAATCTTCTACACGTTTTAGAAAAATTAGATATTGGGTTTAAATTAATCAAATCCTAATCGGTTCCATTGTTCTCAAATAAAGAGTCCATTTACTGTGGTATGTACAGGCTTAGCCAGAACCCGGGGCAGGTGCAAACCTCAGCGTCTGTGCCTGCTGTGTCCCGACCGGCCGCTGCCGTGGTGCTTGCCCTTGTGAGACCTCTCGAAGGAGCGGGACCTCTCCCGCCTGTCCCTGTGGTGGCCCCGCTCGTGCCTGTGCTTCTTGGCAGCGTCGGAATGATCCCTGGATTTGCTCTGCGAACGCGAACGAGATTTTTTCCTTTTGTGACCGTGTCTGTTTGCGCTCTTCAGCTCCTCCCGGCTGTGCTTGGCCTTCAGGTGTGGGGAGCCGTGGTTGTGGTGTCGGCGAGGGCTGCCGCTGTGGCTGCGCGACCGGCTTCTCGACCTTGAGCTGTATGTCCCAGACAGGCTCCGCCTATTGTTGTAGCTTACACAGAAGTGGTACAAGTTAAAACATTTCTTCCACACAGAAGAAAATAAATAATAATAATAAAAAAGTAAATCAATGCTTAGGAACTTTGAAGTTACTGGAAGAAACCAGAGACTCTTTCTTCCACAAGGATAACTGATGAATGACAGTGACCATCCCAAAACGTTCCTTTGAAAACAAAAAAGCCCAAACGCAGCGCCTCTCGTAGCTGTTTGACCCTGTCAAGAACCTTCCCCTCAACCTCAGACTGCAAATTGGTTATTGCCTTTTTTTCTTCAATGACCCAACAGTCAACAATACTCATGGTAACACTGCAGTGAGATCCAGGTTGGCATTTTCCAACTTGGGTATCAGTCTGAAGACTGATATATATATCTTAAAAAGACATATATAACCCACCAGCAGCTATTACTGTATCACCCTGCACAGTTCCCCCTCCTCCCCAGTCACAGCAGAGCAGCAGGGTACTGAAGAGCCAGGCAGTGCCTCATGCGCCACCAGCAGAAGACCCATTCTCCCAGGCATTGGAAGAGAGCTGCAACACGTGAAACTGGCACCTGTGACACCTCTCACCACTTCAAAGCGGACCCAGTTCCCAGAGACTGGTCTCATTTATAACGGCTTCATTGTGAAGATCATCTGCGAGGGATGAGTACCTTGCACTCGCTCACCATGCACAGGCAGGGTAAGGATACCGTTAAGCTTTCATGTAATGCTAAAGCTTTTACAGGTTGAACTATTAACAGCTGTTACCAACAGAACTGCTTCATGTCAAGAACCGAGAGCCCACGTCTCACACCGCTGCTGGCCAGCGGTTAGAAGCCTGCACTAAGCACTTACAAGCTCCTTGGAACAGCCCTACTTCTTAGCACTGAAAAGCCCTGCTGAAATGTTCCAGAGCTATTTATAATGAAAAAGACAATGTTGCCAAAAACCCCAAGCCCCCTTCCCTGCAAACCCCCACTGACCAAACAAAAACCCGGTACTTACTGCCGCCGGGGGGTGTGAGAGCGAGACCGCGACTTTGTTCTCGACCTGGATCGACTAGCACTTCTGCTGCTTCTGCTTCTCTTGCTTTCTTTTCTCATGCTTGGGAAAAAAAACACCAAACAACCACAGGGTTACACTTCTGAGGTACTCGTTACTTCCATGAAGTAGTTCAAGAGTAGTCCAGTCTACTTCAGTTGAAGAAACTGCTTTTACAGAAGTCTTCTCTTCATCAGGAAGAGATTTTTACCTACCCGTTGTAAGGGCTCTTGGAAGCCTGCTGCCTCTCTTCTGGCTCTTTTTTAACGGTTTTGGTATTCAGAGATACTGGAGACTTCTCTTCAGTTTTAACTTCTCTTGGGGAAGCTAAGAATTAAATATAAATTCAAAATTATTTATTGTATTTATGCTCTGTAATAGACATATTGTATCCATTTTACACCTTTACCACCATTAGAACAAAATGTAAATATGAACTCATTCCATCTTTCCACTTAAGAGAACACTGGAGTGAGATGCTCCCAGGGCAATGCTTAAAGCCAGCTGCCGGCGGGAGGGGAGAAGAACACTGTGACCTTCAAGGCAAACAGCCAGGCTCCTTTGAGATTTCACCCACCAGGGCCCAAGTGGTACAAAATAAAAGCTGCCCTTATGACCCAAAAGTATGTAACTTAAATTGTTACCTTGAGAGTTAATTTCCAATACTATAGAAAGAATTAAGAGTGAACAGCAAAATTACCTATTTAATTTTTGTTATATTTGTACCACTAATATAAAACCCCTAGTTCTTCAGTTCAGAAGTCAATCTGTCTCTACAGACAGCCAATACAGCCCAGAGATGGATTCACCTTCTCATGGACGGGCTGCTACACACAAATGATGCGTTTCTACCTGGCTACTGGACGTAAGGCAGAGGTGCTGCGTTATGACTTACCCTGCAGCTTCCTCTAAAACTCCAGAAAGGCAGAAGGGCCTGTGCTTTACCCACCATCACTGGACCAACGCTCACGAAAGCCTTTAAATTTTGTTGGTAGTTTACAGATCACTAGCAGCATTAAGAGGTAAAAGCACCAAGACAAAACTGACTGTTCTTTGTATCATTAGAATTCAGACAGATTTATTGGCTGGTTCAGGATATGCGTTACAACAATTTATTCACCCTAACGCCAAGACAGCACTGTGACCTTCCCTTCTCCATTTCCTGACCACAAGCTGTCTTCCTTCACTGCACTTGCACAGTTGACAACTACATTAAAAACAAAAAAAAAAGGCAGAGAAAGCAATTTTCAGAAATACCTGCTGCAAAAGGAACCATGAAGGCTACTGTGACATCCCCCCCAACAGATTAAAACCAGAGAGTCTCTCTTCACAACACAGCAATATAAAAACTGTTGGGTGTAGATATTTTCGTAACATAATTATCTCAAGGGTGCCCATTATTAATGTATCACTCTCCCATCTGTGGAAGTATGGAATAAAGCATCCCATTTCCCTCTAATCTGCTATTTCAAGGTATTGAAATGGATTTTAAAATTTGTCTTTTTAAAAAACATTTGTCTTGCTTATGTGAAAAAGCCTAAATTGTCTAACATCTCAAGAAGCAAACCTACAGTATTTTTTTTAAACACCTTGGGACACAGATTAAGATGACTTACCAAATACTGCAATGCAAGTTACGATTCAGAGAACACTTACATGGTTTGGATGCAGGAGAAAAGCCACCCAGTGTTGAGAGTGCTGGAGTTCCATCAGGATTTAAGCCTTTTGCCTTCAGTTTAGCTTCCTGTAGTGCCATTTTCCTCTTTTCTACTTCTTTATCCAGGAATTCATAATTGGGCTGTTAAAGTAACAATGCAGTAAGAAGCTGAACTAACATAATTCATATTTTCATCTAATTTCTGAAAAATAGGGCGTTATCTTTTACTCATAGGTCCAGTGATGTGACTAACTTCCGTGACTTGTTCTCACACTTCCCGTAAGAGGAGAAGCCACACAGCAGAGCCTTTCCAACCAGTAAATGTGTGCACAGGTGTTCCAAACACACTCGGACAACCATGACACAGCTCAAGCTGAACTGAATAAGAAAAACAAAGGTCTCAAAGTTACCTTCTTTCTGGTATAGAGCTTAAGAGTTGTTAAGCATATCTCCTGAATCTCCTCTTCTGTGGTACCAAAAAGCAAGAACCAGTGAGGACGGGTAGGCAGTGGAATCTGAAAATAAAACATTTGAAAGCTTCATGACAGAGGTTACAGACCAGGTTCTGTTTCAAATATTATTTATTAATTTTCTTGAAAGCAAATTACTAGCAGTAAAAGGGAATGCTAACTAAAGACAGAGGAATTCTCACCTGCAGTGCTCTAGCAGCAAGATAAATGCAAGCACATGCTATTGTCTCTGGCTGGAAGCGAACAAACACGTTTGTACGAAGGCTGTCATTCATGTAATTCCTTAAAAAAAAATAAAAAAAGAAAGTTTGGATCTCAGGTTTACGTATTTTTATTTAGAGGATAACAATACTGGAGACTCAATTGACTTTATTATTTTTTCTGTTATTATATTAAAAACTTGGTTTCTTTCAAATTATTGCATTTAATGTTTACATTTGTTACTTCTGTACCAAAGTTTGCACCACTGCCATCATTTTGAAACCCCAATGCAAGTAATAGTATGTAATGGCCATTTCCTTGGTAGGCACAGTAAGTTACACCATGAAGTGTCCATTGAGTTAACAGTCTAAAAAGTACTTTTCATCTGTCCAGCTGTTTGCTTTAAACACCAATGTTCTTGTATTCAAAAATAAATATGCTTAAAACTCAAATGCAAGCATAAGCATGGTATATTTTTAACCTACCATTTTCCAGAGGCTAGATGCAACCTATAAAGTTCATAAAATACCGCATTTAAATCCTACGCGTGCCTCGAGTCACATTAACTTCATCCAGAGAAACATCCAATTTGCTCAGAGTGTTGGAAAAAGACCTGTAAGTTAGTAACGGGTCTCGCACTTCACTATGCTCCACCGTGGTGGCACTGTCAAGCAACACATGCCAAGAGATACATTTAAACAGCAGAGACCTCCATCGATTTCTAAGTTACTGAGCTACAGGAAAGGAACGAACAGAAGTATTGACTCTACAGAAAACCATGCCCAATATGGCTTCTAAGTGAACATGCTGCATGCACTGTCATTTTTATATATTTTTTTTTTAACTCAAGTTTAGCCAAACGCTAAATCAACTAAATGAATGTTGGCAGAAAGTCTACCCCGTGTGTCCTTTAAATACACTACAGTATACAGTAGCTAGGCAACAAAAACATTTAGAAACATTTTTAACAGTTACTTCTAAAAGCAAATATACAAATCCTTTTGACACCCAGACAGAACTAGAAGATGCTGCCCGATGGATATGGACCACTTCAGTGAATCTCGGATGAGCTTGCACTGGGTTGGCTGGAGAGAAGGGCAGCCAAACAGGCCATCCCCAGGTCATGGGCTGAGGTGCAGAGGGCAGAGCTCTATGACTTACCATCATGGACTACCCTTTAATTAAAGAGTAGAAAAAAGAACAAAGTTAAATTGAGTTCTCCATTACTATACTGGAATCAAGCCATGAAAATAGTAAGCAGAAACAAGCACCAATATATTTTAAAAACATGTATTTGTGTAATAACTTACATCTCATTGCTTTGCATATGGATCACCAGGCTTGTTATTTCTGCTACTATTTTCCTGGCTAGGAAAAGAATGGAAAATAACAACTTACCAGGCTGTCTGTACCAGGGTTTGATTACGTTCACATTCTAAGACTTGTAAATACATAACAATGATCTGAAGTGGGGGGAAAAAAAAAACAAACAACACACACAACTCTTAGTTTTAACATATAAAGCAACAGGAAGAAAGTTAACTACGTATAATCAAACAGTATTCCAAAACAATGGTGTCTCCTCCTTTTCTAAGCATACACTGTAAGCTCACATGTCTGGAACAAGACACGCACTGGAACAGCCTGCCCAGAGAGGTGGTGGAGTCTCCTTCTCTGGAGACATTCAAAACCCGCCTGGACAAGTTCCTCTGCAACCTGCTATAGGTGGACCCGGTCTGGCTGGGGGGGTGGTTGGACTAGATGATCTCCAGAGGTCACTTCCAACCCCATATGATTCTATGTCATCCAACCATGTTCAGATAATTCTTTATTTACTACTTTTCAAAACCAGTCACCTTCAACATTCCCAAAGGAAGCAATCTGTACCAAAGTCAATATGACTATTCACCCAAGCACTCTGGCAAAAGCATTCAGGATAACTATTAAGGAATAAAGAGAAGAAATCAGGTCACTTTTACACCTGTGTTTCTTATCCCACAGCTCACAATGATGTCATCAAGGTAGGACAATATTTGCAATTACATTATTTTTGATAACTCACCTTATGTGGATGCTTGACATGAACACAAAATCCCAACTCCTTCAGTACCCTCCTTTCTGCTTTGATTACTTGATTTTTGGTGTTTATGTAGTTCTGATCAAGTATCAGGGGGCTTGGAGTCCTATAGTTTGCAAGAAATAAAATCAAAACTGTTTTGCATATCCAAAAATAGCATCATCTCTGTTTTCCCTTCCAACCAACTAATGGCAACAGAAACCTGTTTTCAACTCCTGCAAGCAAGTTTAAGCATTAATCTTGTGCTGTCCAAGTTTAGATAAACTAGTTTAGTTTCTGCTTTTGACTAGCTACAGATTAGATGGCCAAGATAAAAACACTCCTTTGCTACTGTGTCTGCACACTACACTGGTCTAGCCTCTGGAATAAAAGTCAACTTCATGGTGAAGATCTCAAGGAACCTTTAGACTTTACGATAGAGACAGGGGAAGGAATGTGATACAACTACCTTTGCTAGGTAGGATGTCAAAGCAAAAGTAAGCTAGCACAGTGGTATTTTTACTGATATTACAGTAGCAAGCTCATGCTTTAGAAATTGCAGCTTCCTATGCAGTGGAAGACAAATTATTCAACATCTTCAGAGAAAAAGACATCCCTGCTACTGCGATATACAAAAAGCCTAGTAAAGCAAAGAATTTAACCTCTGAAATTGTGACAGATCTGCCTGTGATGCTGAATGCTGTACCCACTAACTGGTGGATACGTCACTTCTGCTATTTGCATTTGCAGAACAAGAGCCCATTTCCCAAAGAAAGATTCCTAAGTCTAGCACTACGAAGTCCTAATTCCTTCCAAATTCAATACCTGAACTCTCCAAAGCATTTTTTGAAAACTAAAATAACTTGCTGCACGCTTTATGCACAACTGTCACACTCCATTTCGTATTCTTTGCTTCGTCTGTGCTTCGACTTGACCTTTTAACATTCCACATTGTGTATTTTAATCCACTTCCTCCTAGAGACAGACCAACTTTTTCCCTGTTTGTAATATGCCTCACATACTCCACATGCTTTCCAATGCAGAAGAATATTTTTGCAACTAGTTACACTCTAATAAACCACAGTCTGTTTACATGACAAACCTAGTACACCCCAAGCACTGGTCACAAATTTATTTTACATTACCTTCAAAAGAAGAAAAAAAAAAAACAGCAATGCAAAGTGGATTCAAAATACAGCTTCTGTTTTATCAAAGTATGTTCCCTACCAACTTGTCTCCTTTGATTCCATACAAGTTCAACAAATGGATCACAATTCTCTTCCCTGATAGGTCAGAGAGTAGAAAAAACACCCCAAGCCCCTAGCTTCCCACCCCAGGAAGAAAAGGTCAATTAAATTACATGGCTAGCTGACATGCTTCCCAACTTCAATAATCCACAATTTATGCTAAGGCTTCTGCAGTCACCTGGAAGGACGCTTATTACCATTGGTCAAAGCATACAACAAGCTACATCTACTTCACTCATAAAAGCATCAAGTTGTATAACCACGCACTTAAAGAGTAAGCTCTCCCTGCTCCTGCCAAAGGGGCCGAGAAACAGGTCCCAGGAGGTTTGGAATTAAGTACTGCAGCTTCTTGGCGCCAGGAAGCAGCTAGAATTCAAGTACAAGTCTTACTACTTCTGTCTCCTAAAAAAAAATGCAACGTTTTCCATGTCACATAAACAGTTAAGGGTTACTCTCACTCATCAGGGCAATTTACAAAGTTTGTGATTTCAGCTACTCTAAATATAATGCCGTCAAAATATATTTGTTAGTTTTGGGTGGGGTTTTTTTTCATAAATTAACTAGAAAAGCTTTTAAAGCTTCTTTAAGGTAACTACTTCAGGAGAGAGGTTACGGTTTTATGTGAACACTTAAAACACTACAAAGGCTGTCTGAGCACAATGCTCTGGAGTTGGAGACTGGAAGAATCAAGTTGAAGTTCTTCCAGTCAGTGAAAGTGACTCACTTTCCATCAATTTCAACTAACTATACTGGGTTTTATAATAACATCTGTTCCAATATTGCTTTATATAATTTTATCTAGAGAGCACTGGCATTAACAGGATCTCCAAGGCATCATTCAGAGCAAGTTCAGGTGCCCAAGCTCAGCATATCTTGTTTGCACAATACTTCTCAGAGGTGACAAATCTGGGATGAAGCAGTTAGGACAGCTATGAATTCCAGTCTAAAAAAAAATAAAAATCAATAGCGGGACAACATGACTGCATGGAATCATCCAATAGCCTGCCATAGGATTGCTATCTTCCAGATGTCTTTGCCTTCTCTGAAAGCTACATAAGAAAGTCAGTATTACGAAAACACAATAAGGTAGCCAGAAGTGCAACAGGAAAGACTGTGAGCCTTGCTGCATTTTAAGTTTTCACTCTCCTTCACTTCCTTTCACTGTCCTGGGCCATAGGATGAGCACAAACAGTTCATGCTGTGGTTGTACATGTTCAACAGCAAAGCAACAGCAAACTCAAAATTAAGACACTCAAGTGTGCTTTACTCTGTTGTCCCATGTTACTGCAGTCACTTATGATACAGAAGTTCTAGAGATCTAAGAAAGCCATGAAAACCATCATTTTATCCAGACAGCATTTCCAGAAACAGAAACACAAATGCAGCCTTTTATCCCCTTATGCAAAAATAAAAATTTGCAGAAGACTTCATAGCACCTTCTTACTGGCAAAAGTCAGGTTCCTCACTATATTAACATTTACCAAGTTCAGTACTTTTGCCATAAGCTCCAAAGCGTTGGTATGCACAATTATTTAGAAGTTGGAAACTTCAGAGATTTCCCTCTGGAAAACTTAAGCTTTCTTAGTGAGAAAAGAAAAAAGGGGAATATTGCTACTGCTGTTGCTGCACTTAGTTTTCAGTCCAAGTAGTAATCATTTTAGTTCCAAGTAGCAAACCACAGAAAAATAATTTATAAGCTTATATATAAAATATAAGCTTCAAGCCCTATATAGCCAAGTAATACTTATTACAAATTATTACTCTGAATCTGTTCTTAGAGATGAGCACTAGAGCTCCAGGCAAGACTTTAGACGTAAGAACAGAGAGCATGCCGTGCCCCTCCTGGTAAGTCAACCCCACACTTAAGTCACAAAACTTCATCGGGATTTAGAGATTGCGTAACAACCCAAAAGATTAACACACACTGTAATGTGTTTGTAACGATAAATAAATTACAAATATCCTTTTTAATATCCCTCTGACAAAAAGGAAACCTAAGTTCTCAACACAACTACAGCTTCATTTGATGTAATATTAAAATTTTTGGGTTTGGCATATCTAATACTTTAGAGGAATAAGTGCCCTGCGTGTAGTTTTGTTCATAATGCAAGAAGTACTTCTGACAAGTACAGCATAACATCAGCATCTCATTTCAAAGACCAGATCTTTCTTATGCCAGGCAATATGAGAGAAAAGAAAGTGGGTTCTGTATTTGTCTCCAACATTGCGAATACAAGCATTGTAGATTTATAGAACAGTTTGAAGAACACTAAATATTGTGTATTATTAATACAGGCCACTTGCAACACAACTGCATGAACCTGTCTGCTGCAACAGAAGTGAAAAACAGCCCACTGAGCATCTCAAACCAACATTTGTGAGATTACATGACAGGAGTCACATTTAGTTCCAGTCTCATAAGGACTTTCTGCAGCTTTCAGGCACATTTAAGATAAATAAAATCAACTTCAAACTACATTCTACATGTTAAACAATAGTTGCACTTTGCTCAGAACACAGATGTTTCGGCAGACAATTTTTAAAAAAGCAGTATTTATATGAGCTTTTCTCCATGCACACAAACATTTTTACATGCAGTACTACATGACATATGCTTGTGGAAGATTCAGAAGAAAATATGCTTGCCCAAAACACTTTAGCTTTTTCTTACTTCTCAGTATTAGCAATACCACCTGGCAGTAACTCAGTTGACTAAATCTTACAAAAAGAAAATTCCAATGCAATTCCCAGTTCTGCAAACATATACACATAAGGAACTGCTTACATAACACTTTATATAAAATAGCTTTACAAATTCAAGACTTCTGTATTCTTGTGAAGGCATGTTTTACTATGAATTCAGACTGCAATTATACAGAGCCAGAAAGTGGAACTAAGAACCCAAAGAAAGAAAGCAAGCCTACTCAAACTTCATGGGCAGGTTAAGAGCTTCAGTTAACAGAAATACTAGACTAGAGGCAAAAAAGAAAGTAGAGCAGCCTAACTAATTGTTTCAGTTCTGGGTTGTGTGTGAGAAACTAACTACAGCCTAAGTGTTAGCTTCAGATTTAAAAAAAAAAAAAAAAAGATTAAGCTAGTATTCTAAAAACCTGGACAGCAAAGAAAAAAGCTTATAACAAGATACAGGAGTTCTTCCAAATGGTTCACCAGCGGCCAACCTGTTAGTCCCCCGATTCCAGTGACCTATTCTCAGAGCACTGGCTTCTCCTTGGGGATTTTCGATACTTCACTCACTGTTGCCATGACGACAGCTTCATCTTTATGTACCACTCCACATCACCCAGGCTTTGGTAAATGTAGCTGGTCGCTGTATAGTCGGTTGCAAGGGAAAAAAGAGTTGAAGTTAATAACGTGTACAGACATTATGTAATTGTAATCTTGTAAAAAGTACAGAAAAATGTTTACATCCTGTTTGTTAAAAAAAAAAAAAGGTGAGCCTGAATGTCAGACTTCAGCATTTTAAAGATTAATTTCATGCAGATTCACTCAGAATCTCAGAGTAACAATACCCATCTCTCCAGAAAATAATGGGTAGAAGTGCACGATTTCTCTTGACATGATGCATTTTAGACACCATGTAACATGCACAAGTGACATTCTGATTTGGAACAGGCTAGCTGGAAAGATTTAAGTTCACAGGTTAAGTTCAGTTTCTCTGATCCTCCGCACAACACAAAGAAACACCTAATTTGTATTCTTATTGCAAAGAAAAGCATTGCCTGTGATTAATTAGCCTTCACTGTCTGGATCAAGGCCAAGGTACTAAGAATCACTGAACCAGCTTCAATAACTCCAATAACCAGACTCCCTTATCATAACTGTGGTAAGAAACAATGCCACTAAATTCACATTTGGCATAACCTCACAAAATTCTCTCAGGGCCATGAGGGATAACAACATTAAAAAAAACCCCACAACCAACAACAAAGCTAAGTTCCAAAGTAGAACACCGAATCATTCTTATTGAAAGCTAACTAGGAAAACATGAGCACAAGGCAGTAAAAGCAAGTTTTAGATGCAACAGAAGCATAACCAGGATAAAGACACCAAGAAACAGCTGGCTTCCCTAAGGGATTTCTACTGTACTTCTCAGAAAAGGTTACACAACACCCAAGTTTAAACTCCTGCTGTAATCCGGTGCTACAAAGCAGAAAAACGGAAGTGTGAATTTAAGAATCTAGCTGAAAACAAAATCCTTTTATAACTACAGGATTACCTTACACTGTAAGCAATCGGCCACTAAAAGTAAAGCTACTTCATCACAGCTGACGTCTCCAATCTCACAGACTACAATACTGCTGCATGACAGATTTAAAGAAATTTTGTGTTTAATAGCAACTTAGAAAACTCCTTCCCTTCAACCATTCCTTGTTCCTCCCAACGCACCAAGTTAATTTGCTTTACACGAGAACATACATCACTTTACACACAAAAAAGCAATATTAGGCACTCACAACTGAGAGCAGCTCTACAACTTAGCAGACAATTATCCAGATCTGCACACAGATCGGGTAAGCTTGCACTTCAACTTCACCAACACAAGCACACAGTACCATGGAAAACACAAGTCTCACTTTTCGCAATTAAAGATGCCTTCTGCTTCCAAGACTCAATTACACAATCCTTGTTGAAGCGGTGTCATTAAAGCTGCAAACACTGTAGGCCAAACCATACTTTTTTTCAGATACCTTCTAAAATTGCTTTTTCTAAAAGGTAATACTATTATCACTCAGAAATTTCAGCTTCCATCTTTTGTTAACTGACACTTTATTGGCACCATAACCACATTGGGATGGCTACATGCTAACAAGAGAAAAGCATTAAGACTTCTGAATGGGGTTAAAAGTCTGAAGAATATACAGCAACCCACTAATTGGCTACTCATACCTAAAACTACCTTTCAAGAACTACAAGACATCAAAATCAATTAGCAGCAGACGTAAAACTACAACCACGGACCTAAAACTAGAACCAATACTCAGGACTTGTAGCTATAGAAATAATGAAAACGGGTCTACCAAGTCATCAAAAGTAACAGTAGAAGAAGTCAGCATTGAACTGTACTGCCTACATAGCAGCCAATGAGCACACCCTTCTCAATTTTAGGTCGTTGAACTTAGCCTGCAAAAATACTGTGAATTGAAAACTGCAGTGTACATTAGTGACAACGTATGCTTATGTTCATAACGAAGCTAATCTTACCTTTTTGCTCGTAACTGACGCAAATGATGAAACACGTTGATCACGTCCCTTATACGACGAGGCGCCTCTTCGATTTTCGACGCAAGATTGATGCAGGCCATAGCAACAATCTGAAAGGAAGCCCCGTTTCCGTAAGAAAATTACTTTTACTCCCGATAAGACTAGAATTACACAACTAAAAAACACCCCGTGGCCAAAAGGCTCGTAGAGAGCAGCCTGCTTGGCGCGTGGCTGGCCAAATTCACCGGTCGCCAAGAACATTAGCGCGTTCTCCCTCCCCGTCCCCCCCCCAGCCGCTTCCCCGCCAGGCCTCACCTCGAAGCTGTGCTTGACGAAGGACTTCGAATAGAAGAACCGATGAAACAGCACCTGCCCCGTCGCCATCGCCACCTACGAACGCAGAGAGGGTAGGAGGAAGAAGGAGCAGGGAG
>JAHREE010090480.1:0-14655 GCA_033628505.1 Tringa tobata | reverse complement strand
CCCTTTAATGAGTGGGGTCCCACCACTCATTAAAATCGGCAGAGCTGGTTTGGGGAGGGGGAGGATTTTGCCCAGCATGCCCAGTTTGCTCTCCTGCAGCCACCTGGAAATGCTGACAGTGCTGTTCTGGTGGTGCTGAGGGAAGGCTGACGCTCAGAAAAAAGGGTGCAGGTGTCTAACTCTGAGGGAAAAAGGGAAACGGTAGAAAAAAAACCCCCTCAGTATCTAAAAGAGAATAAGGTGTTTAGTGAGTCTCCTGTCTCTTTCAGCAAGAGATGCAGCGGTACAAAGAGGTGTGTTACTACATGCTGTTTGCCCTGGCTGCCTATGGCTGGCCCATTTACCTGATGAGGAAGCCCACATGTGGACTCTGTCGCCTGGCCAGATCCTGCTCGTGAGTGGCCACCCTGTCTCTCACTCTCCCTTCTCTTCCCTTTTCCCTTCTGTTTCTCCCAAACTTAGAATATTCCTTGCTCTCATCATCACCCGTTTATTGGTTCTTCCTCCTTTTTTCCTCTGTTTTTTTCCTCTTCTCCCTTCTCATGCTTTTTCTTTCCATCAGTAACTCTCTGCCTTCCTACTCCGACGTCTTTCTTCTCGATCTCTTCCTCACAGTTGCTTATTTTGGTAAATAAACCAGACTGTCCCATGCTCTGTCCTCTCCAGCACGCCAAGGATCACGCCAGCCCTGTGCAGTTTCAGCAGAAAGACCTCAGCTGGCACAAAGCCGCTTTCAAACCGAGTCAAAATAGCCGTCTTGGAGCTCAGAAATCAGATTTATCAGCAAGCCCAGATACGCAGGGAGCTGACATTTGGGTCTTTACTAAAGCATTAGCAAGATTTGGCTGGAGTTTGTGCTGTGTTCTCTCTTCACTCATAGTTTTTCTGCCGTGCTGTGGAGCGCTCGCCTCACGGTAGCAATGTTTGAGTTCAGGATGGAGGTGGTTTAAATGTTTGCTTTCAGCTGCTGCGAGTCCGTCATAAAATTCTCTCTGGGGTCGAGCTTTTTGCACTTACACGGGCAATTTCTGTGCTGAACTTATTAGGAGGAATATACTTTTTGAGTTCTTTTGTTTGTGAAGGGTTTTCATAAGGGAAAGAAGGAAAAAAAAATCCACTGGTTTTGTTCTGGGATGATTCTAGACCTGGTTTTTTGGGTTTGTTTTTTTTTAAATAAATAAATCTAGCTCTCAGTAAACACTTTGTGTGTTGGAGCAAGGTAGGGCTGTGCTGTGAAGGGTAGTATCCCTTGAGGAGAGACCCCAGCCCCACCAAGCATCGGTTCTTCGGGGACTGGTTGTGCTGTAGCTCTCTCTGGTGCTCAGAAGGAAAACTGCAGCCAGTCCCAGTGCCCTTTTTTTGATGCCGATACATAAGTTTTGTGCTGGTTTGTCCAAGAACTCCTGCCAGGGAAGGAAATCACTCCTGGTGTGACGCGCAGGGTCTGTCTTTCCCTTATCTCCAGATATCCCACTCTAAAACCTGTCTCTTCCTCCTTCCTCTTTGCCTCAAAACTTAATTTTTTTCCTTCTGCAGATGTTGCTGTCTCTGTCCTTCCCGTCCCCGCTACGCCCCGAGTGTCACCATCGAAGAGGACAATTGCTGTGGCTGCAATGCCATCGCCATCCGGCGCCACTTCTTGGATGAGAATATGACCTCAGTGGACATTGTTTACACCTCTTGTCACGACGCAGTAAGGAGAACCTGCCACCCCCTTCATATTCGGGCCCTTCCTAATGGGATTTACCTGCTTCCAAGTGTAGTGGGACAAAGAAGGAAACTTAAGCCTTTTTTTTTTTTTTTTTTTCCTGACCCTAGAACTTCCCATCTTATTTCTCCATCAAGAAATTCTGCCACTTGGACAGAAATACTTGCTCCTGCCAAAAATCAGATCATTCAGAGGAGTTCTTAGCCATAAGGCATAACCTGTCGCGCTGCTCTGCTTCCTTTTCCCTGAATGGGGAGAAAAAATTAAGCAGGAATGTCCTGCCTGATTGTTACAGCAGTGGATCTTTTCCAGGTCTATGAAACGCCTTTCTATGTGGCTGTGGACCATGATAAGAAGAAGGTGGTCATTAGTATCCGAGGAACTCTCTCTCCAAAAGTAAGTGCCCCCTGCAGTGGCCACACACCCCCTTCCAGTGGCCTCGTGTGCCCTTGGCCACCACGGAAAACTTTCGGGAGGGTCTGAGCTCTTCCTGACTCACACTTTTTGTTTGACTTACCCAAAATATGCTGATTTCTCCTCTTCCAGGATGCCCTGACTGACCTCACTGGGGATGCGGAGCGCCTTCCAGTTGAGGGTCACCACGGAACGTGGCTGGGACACAAGGTGTGTAAAAAAAGAATAGGAAACAAACCCAAAACCAAAAAACCACCCACTTCTTTTTCTAATGTTTTGACTTTTTAATTATAAGCCAAAAAAAGTGACATTCAATGCTTAAAGTGCTTTTAGGAAGGGTGTTACATGCTTGTGGTGAAATGGATTTGAGATGTTAAAATAACAGCCTTAGTTGTAACAGTTAAAATCACTGTCTGTAATTAAAAACCCCATCCAATTAGCAAAAACGAAACCGTAGAGGGCATCTGCAGAGACCTACAATGAAATTATTGGAGTCCTTCGAATTACTTCTTTATTTTTTTTCTTCCAATGACCTTTTCAGAATTTGCCATCAAACCCTGAGAACGTGTTTAAAATCCTGTTTCCAACAGGGACGGGCCCTTGAACCTCGGAAAAGGCTCCTGCCAGGACTTGGGTCTGTGTAATGAGGCTGATGCCATGTGTCTGCGCTAACGATCTCGCTAAATTCAATTTACTCTAGAGCCAACCTTTACCCCGGTTCAGCAAATAATGACCCACACCCTGAGTTCTAAGATTATTTTTGAAAATAATATTGTCTGCCTGCTCTTTGGGTAATGGGTATTTCCTTCATTTCCCCCCATAGAAGAAAATTAACCTGGGAATTGCATAGGACAAGTTGCCAAAACATAGATAAATGAGGAAGTATTTTGTCAACTGATGTTTAGCTCTGTGAATATTTACTATTTGTTTAAGGCTCCTGAAGCATTATTTCTGCTGTTCTTCTGGTTTTGTAGTAATTAATTAAGCTCAAAATTACTTTGCCCAATCAATGTGATCAACAGATTGCACCAAGAACAGAAGGTAAAAGGAAACCAAAGGGAATTTGTTAGAGTCATTGAATCAGAGAATCACAGAATGGTTTGGGTTGGAAGGGACCTTACAGATCATCCTGTTCCGTGATGGGGGGGACACCTCCCACCAGACCAGGTTCCTCCAAGCCCCCTCCAACCTGGCCTTGAACCCCTCCAGGGATGGGGCAGCCACAGCTTCTCAGGGCAACCTGGGCCAGGCTCTCACCACCCTCACAGCCAAGAAGTTCTTCCCCAGATCTCATCTCCATCTCCCCTCTTTCAGTGTCAAACCCTTCCCCCTCCTCCTAGGGCTGCCCTCCCTCATCAAGAGTCCCTCCCTATCTCTTCTGGAGCCCCTGGAAGGACTGGAAGGGGCTGCAAGGTCTCCCCATGGCCTTCTCTTCTCCAGGCTGTTCTATTTTTAATGTGCAGAAAAGCTAGTCCTTGCAGAAGTTGCCTTTTTCTTTTGATCTTTATGTGAAAGTATTAATATGCCGGTGACTTATATGAAATATTATCAAATCATTCCCTTTGTTCTATATTGAGGTTTTATTTGGCCTTTGTGTTATTTCTTTTTGGATTGTTACTAGTACAGAAATAGAGTTTTATCTTAAATTATTATCGATACTAATCTTCAGACAATAATATACTGTTGATTCCCGAGGGAAACTAGTGGAGATAATAGAATTTAAAGATGTCTGTCTTAATGCATTTTTAATGTCCAGAAGTCAACTTTAATACAAAAAATAAATGAAGTATCTTGCTAACGCTCAACATTTAATTTGGAGAAAACTATTTGGCTGTTCAGGAGCTTTCAGGAAGTTGTTTGATTTGTTATTTTTCGTGCCAATTCCATCCCGTGGGTGTTGGTGTGACCTCTTCTCTCCACTGGGGCCTCACACCGCATCCATCAAACATCCTACAAATTCAAACTCTTGATGTTTAGGTGAGCTTTTCTTATCGCTCCCGCCCCGTTCTGCAGGTGAAAGCCTTTGATTGCTCGGGTTGCTGAGAATGCCACAGGTCAAATGTATATATTAGCTTTCTGAGTTATTTTGGATCAAAAAACATGGCTGTAACTAAGGTTTATGGGTTAGCATGCCAAAAAAAAAACCCCAAAATGGGGATTTTGACAATCCCTAGGGGAAATTAACTGCAAAACCAATATGGCTTCGCTGTGTTTGAAGTAAAATCCACACAAAGTTAATTTAAAAATCACAGAATCCCAGAATTGTAGATTGTCAGACAGGTCACCAAAAAACACATTCAATACCGCATCGCAAATTCACAGAACAATATGGGGTTGGAAGGGAGCTCTGGAGATCATCTCCTCCAACCCCCTGCCAGAGCAGGTCCACCCAGAGCAGGTCCCACAGGAACGTGTCCAGGTGGGTTTGAATGTCTCCAGAGAAGGAGACTCCACCACCTCTCTGGGCAGCCTCTGCCAGGGCTCTGCCACCCTCACAGGAAAGAAGTTCCTCCTCATGTTTAGGTGGAACTTCTTATGGTCAAGTTTGTGCTCGTTCCTCTTGTCCTGTCCCTGGGCACCACTGAAAAAAGACTGGCCCCATCCTCCTGACACCCACCCTTTCAGTATTTATAAAAATTGATCAGATCCCCCCTCAGCCTAAAAGCCTAAAGCTAAAAAAGCCTAAAAAGCCCCAAGTCCCTCAGCCTTTCCTCATCAGAGAGATGCTCCAGGCCCCTCATCATCTTTGTAGCCCTCTGCTCTCCCCTCTCCAGCAGTTCCCTGTCCTTCTGCAACTGGGGAGCCCAGAACTGGTCCCAGTGCTCCAGATGGGCCCTCCCCAGGGCAGAGCAGAGCAGAGGGGCAGGATGACCTCCCTCCACCTGCTGATAATCATAAGTCAAGGGCATGAATCCATACTTAATTCTGGTGAAGCTGTATAGAACAAAACTACTAAAATAATAATGTTATGGAGGTTTGTTTCGAAGTCTTGAGCCAGTCGGGATGAGAAGAATGATCTGTTAGAAGGAAGCCCAGAAACCTCAGCCTTGATACCACCTCTCACCAGTTTGATGGAACCCTCAGTAAGAACTTTCCAGCCCCTTTCTCTATCAAGTAGACCCCCCCCACTCTGGGTCCTTGCACACCCAGTTCAACCATCACAGAGCAGTTTTGCACCTTCAAACTGCAAAGTGATATAGAATATTTCCATTTCACTCTTCCTGGGTCTCCAACCTGTGTGGTTATTTGCCTGGGAGGTTGGAAAATTAAGCTCAGATAGTTTCATTCAAATGAAACTTCTGAAACAGCGTCCGCTTTAAGGGAAGGTAACTTTGCAGTGATAAAAATCTTGTTCCATAATATTAAAATCACTGTCTGTATTAGAATATAGTGCAATTATCAAAAATATAGCTATGAGGCTGACTAACAGCCCGTTAGTAATATCGCCGTGGATTTAGGTCAGGCTTTTTAAAAATAGAAGCCCAAATTCATGTTGGAAATTTAGAGGAGTCGTCTGCCATTCGCTTCTCATTAGAGTTGGAAATGGAGACTCTTTGGGATGTGGCAGAGAGATCTGAACACAGGCACCAAATAACCCCAGCATCTGCTTTTTGATAACGACACCGGCGTTACAGATGTCCCATTTCCAGGCTCGGCGGAGTCACCCGTGTCCTACTCGTTCTCTTCAGTCCTCACATTTGGTTTAATGGTGCGTTTGATATTGAGGACTTTGAAATATTCCCTGTTTCTTTGCTTTTTTTTTGCAAGGGCCCTGAATTCTTTTATGTCTCCCCAATGAAACAGTGCTCAATCGTGTTCCCTTTGTACTTAAAACTGTTTTCAGGTGGGGCTGGAATGGAAAATAGCAGAGGGTATGAGCTTCCCTGTTTTTTTTTAGCCAACCCAACGTGAATTATTTCAGGTCTGTAATTATAAATTATAAGTAGGTGATTCCTGCTTAACGACATTATCCTGGCTTTCAGCCTCTGTAGCTCTTACACAGAGGGAGAAACGCTCTTCGGATGCAGCCTTTGCAGAATCATAGAGTTGTCCAGGTTGGAAGGGACCTTTAAGACCATCTAGTCCAACCATCAACCTAACTCTGATAAAAACCATCACTAAACCATGTCTCTAAGCACTATGTCTGCCCGACTTTTAAATCCCTCCAGGGATGGTGCCTCAACCCCTTCCCTGGGCAGCCCAGTCCAAGGCTTAATAACCCTCCTAGTGTAAAAAAAATTCCCAATCTCCAACCTAAACGTCTCCTGGTGCAACTTGAGGCTGTTTCCCCTTGTCCCATCACCTGTTCCTTGGGAGAAGAGACCGACCCCCCCTGGCTACACCCTCCTTTCAGGGAGTTGGAGAGAGCGAGAAGGTCTCCCCTCAGCCTCCTTTTCTCCAGGCTGAACATCCCCAGCTCCCTCAGCCTCTCCTCACAAGACTTGTTCTCCAGACCCCTCACCAGCTCCGTTGCCCTTCTCTGGACCTGCCCCAGCCCCTCAATTGTCTTTTTTGTGGTGAGGGGCCCAAAACTGGACACAGCACTCAAGGTGGGGCCTCACCAGTGCCCAGGACAGAGGGACAGTCACCTCCCAAGTCCTACTCCCGACGCTGTTCCTGACCCAGGCCAGGATGCTGTTGGCCTTCTTGGCCACCTGGGCACACTGCTGGCTCGTGTCCACCAACACCCCCAGGTCCTTTTCAGCCAGGCAGCTCCAGCCACTCTGCCCCAAGCCTGTAGTGTTGGATGGGGATGTTGTGACCCAAGTGCAGGACCCAGCATTTGGCCTTGTTGAACCTCATCCCACTGGCCATCAGCAGAGGATAAATGTTTAGAACCCAGACTCTCAGCTTATTTCCCATCTTCCAGCAGCTCTTAACTTCTAGTGAATAAAAACCATTCATAATTTGGGATTAATGTCCTTTGACACCTGAATCCTCTTCGTAGTTGCTGCCTTCTCCAGTCCTCTATAACTCTGCTGCCGCTTTTTTCCTCCCTCCAGTAGTGTCTTGGGGTTTGTATTATTTTTCCCTGTGAACTTGTTAGGCTTTTTCATGCTTTTATTCACATATTTATATTATTTCACAGAGTGTGATTTTGCAGTTAAGGCAGTGACATGCAGAAAATCAGAGTTGGTTTCTCCATTCTACTGCGGGTCCCAGGATCTGCTGAACTACCAGATGCCCAACCTTATGTTTAAGAAATGACTTTGTGTTGCTTTTTTTATTTTCCTCTAGACTTTGCACCGTGAGCCCAGGAATAGGGCCTTTGAGTATTATCTTAATTTAAGAACTGTTATTACTTCTAAAGCAGTTTGGGGCTCTGGTAATCAGTGAGCCAAGACATCTTCCTAATGAAGTCTGGTCCTTAATGTGGAGTGGAGTCAGTGGGGTTTTTTTCCTCAAGCCTGGTCCATGCTGTGTGTCACTCCAGAGCTTATACAACATTCAGGGCACTAGTGTCTCCTAAATATTTAGATTTGGGCTGATCCGCAGACGTTTTACATCCTGTTTCCTGTCTTTGTGTTTCCCTCAGGGAATGGTGCTATCTGCTGAGTACATCAAGAAGAAATTGGAGCAAGAAATGGTGCTTTCTCAAGCTTTTGGACGAGATTTAGTGAGTACTAGTTTTCCTCTAGCCTTGCAGGCTGTACAGAAGATGAAATTTCCCTAAAATGCTGAATCTGTTGTACTAATTGCTCAAATCTTCTTTCAATTCCTATCCCTCTGGATTGCCAGACAGGCAACGAGTTACTCATTCCCCTAAGGCTTTTTTATTTTGAAACCACTGATTCCTTCCTTTCTTTTTTTTCTTTTTTTTTTTTTTTTAACTCCGGCAGAGCTGAGGCAGGAAGTCCCATTCGGTGGCAAATGCAGGACAGGGAACATTAAAAACAAATCAACAGGAACTAAAATCCCATCTCTATGGAGATTCTCTTTGGAGACAAGGATGGGATGCTGTGCTGACTGTCTGCCTGTGTGTGTTTCTCGTGACGGGAGAGCCTGAGAGACACGTTAGGAAGCAGCTTACCTTGGTTTATGTGTCAGTTAATGGCTCGGTTTATGTCCCTGTTGGGGAGAGAACTTCTGAACCACCTGATCCCCTGCTTGCCAGACAGTTGTGCTATTCCCACACCCAAAAAGCACCTTACCCCGAGCGGTGCCCGTGGGAAAATTAGAAATAGCTCAAGGGAGAAGGAAAAGAGGGATAAAATCCTCAGTCATTCCCAGAAACTCAAGTGTGAGACCACTCAACGCTAAACCCTTGTGATGTTTGGTAGATACAGGGAGCTCTACGTAGGCATCTGGTTTCTTTGTACAGTATTTTATTCCTCACTGCCCAGAAAGTGCAAATTGCTCTCATCAAGTGAGCTGTTTTCTATGAGGAGTTTTTTCCTGATGTCCCATAGAGCTCAGTTGCTGCCTGACTGGTAAGGATACTGTGACACTGGGAGCTCTAAGCTTTGGTTGTCTCCTGTGCAGGATAATAAGTACCATATTCTGTTTGAAGGTGGCTCTATGTACCATGGCTCCACCTTCTAATTAATGGAAAATAGCGTAATTGGCTGGTCATGACCCAGAGGGATGGAGAGAGAGCTTGATAATGGGAGATGGCTTGCATATAGAAAATTAAGTACTGCCTGAAGCTGAACTTTGAGGAATATCTGAAAATGTGGTATGGCCAGAAGAGAAATGTCCCACCAAAGGTTCACCTAGCCCAGTATCTTGTCTCTGACAGTTGTGAGCAGCAGATGTTGATGGAAAAACTATAAGAAGTGAGGAGTATAACATCTTAATTCTCCCCTGGCATTCACCTCACTGATGGAACAGGCACGGCGGTGGCTTAGGGGTGGTCTTGAGAAGGAAAAAACCACAAAGATGGATCTTAAATTCTTGTGGCCTGGTCTTATCTTCTCTGTGTTCTCTCATCTTAGGTAGAAGTCCAGCTTTAGCCACTGCTGTGGTGACCTGCAGCCGTGGAGAGTCAGATGCTGGAGTCTTTCTCCCTGTATAAAGCCTGGCAGAGCTCTAGGAAAAACAAAACTGAAACTTTTAAAACATTGATGTAGTGAATTTGTAGGTTCTGAGCTGTGCCTGGCCCTCTGGGAATACGTTAGGGAAGAGCTTTGTCTCTAAATTGCTTGAGCAGTTGTTGAGAGCATCTAGACTTAGAGGACCGGTGTTCAAAGTGCTGGTTAGGATTTGGGTTTTTCAGCCTGCACGAGTGGTGGAATTAATGAAAGCAAATCATTTCTAGAACCAAGGTGACCTCAGATGGGTGAGCCTGAACTCAGATGTTATCAGAAGGCTGTGTCAGAGTTGAGGAGGAGCAAAAGGCTTATCTCAAATCCTAAATAACTCCCAACAGCTTGTGTAAATCTCCTCTTTCTTTCTTTTTTTTTTTTTTTTTGCTTATCTGCTTCCATTTCAAAATCTAACATGCCCTCATTGGTTCCCACCGGTGGAGGAGCTGGTTAGCTGGAGTCTGGAGTGCTGTATAGGAAAGACAGCTGGAAAAAGGGACAGATTTTGGGGCTTGTGGACTTTCCTTTCAGGTTGACCTCAATTTCTTGTTTTTTTTTTTTTCTTTTTCAGGGGAGAGGAACGAAACACTACGGCCTGATTGTGGTTGGTCATTCCCTGGGCGCTGGCACGGCCGCCATCCTGTCCTTCCTCCTGCGCCCCCAGTACCCGTCGCTGAAGTGCTTTGCCTATTCCCCCCCAGGTGGGCTGCTGAGGTAGGTGCTGGGGCAGGAGGACCACGGAGGGTGGGTGTAGTTGTAGCTGGAGCAAATCCTGGTTGCAATGCTCTGAGAAGCCCTAAAAGACAAATTTCTGCCCTGAGAAAGGTGTAGAAAAATGGAGAGGCAGCCCATAGGAGCTGGGGGTTGGTGGCAGCCTTTGCTCCGTGTTATAGTTCGGTATAAAGGTGGCCACTGTCCCAAATATTCTGGTTTATGACTTAGTTGGTGGTGGCCATAGCTCTGATTTCACCCTGACTAGTGAAAAATGCAAGTTGAGTGAAAGAGGGTGCAGTTTCCTCCTCCTCTGCACAGTGCCAGGGTGGCCTGTCCCCATCTGGTGTTGTGAGTAGAGGTACAATAAGGGAGATACTTGACCAAACGTAGGTGTCTGCAGCAGTTGATCTCATCGTCTGGGCTCCTGACAAAGCAGCTGGCACTTCTGGGGTGTGATTTCTGCCGTTCTAAAGTGGGTGCCTAAAATAGGGCAGAGGGATCATGCTTCTTGGGTGCCTGTTTCTGTCCCTTGGCTGTAGGGAGGAGAATCTGAGGAATTCAGATGTCTGAAGAGAAGGTATGATGAATTCCTCCCACTGTAAATTGGAACAGACCTGCTGGCCGTGTTATTTAACAAACCCATCATGCTTGATTGCTGAGACCTGCCATAAGGTCTTTCTAGTCATGACAGATGCCGTGGGGACACGTGAAAGCAGCTATGGACCATCAGAAGCTTCTAGTGATGGTCACTGCATCACGTTCCAGGAGCAGCCGAGGGTTTTAAACCATCCTGCTAATGAATCTGGACATTAGCCTGCCTTGTTATGATAATAATCCCTCCTCTTCTGCAGCTGTAGATTAATTGCTCTGCAGAACGTTTTGTGAGGGTTTTATAGCTTTCTGCTCAGAGCTTCCACTCCTGAGATCCCTAAGTACCTTGGGCCATGCTGTGTCACCTCAACTGTCTCAGTTCAAGGAGGTGCCTCTGCCACGCTTTAATTGCACTATATTTTGTGCCCAGGGTCATTTCTAGGTCAGCAATGTGACATCTCTCTGGAGTGACTGATCCAGAAGATGATTTCTAGGAAGGTAACTGACTGCAGAACCAGCTCAGAGAGTGGAAACCTCTCGATTCCCTCTTGTCTTGGTGCTCAGGTTGCTGTGGAAAGTGGCCCTCTTGGTTCTGTGCTGTCTTTTTAGAGTAGGCTCAGGAATGTGGAATATCTTCTCCTTCCTATCTGCTGTCCTGGCCATTCCCAAACTACAGGAAAACAGTTATGAGGCTGTTTTAGAGTCAGAGAACTCTAAAAAGTTGTTAGAAGTTGAAGAACTTCCTTTTCCAAGTATATTCAGAGCCATGTGCAGGTAAGGACGAAGGAGCTGCTCTGTATGAGCTCTATCATAACAGAATAACATTGCTTGGGGCATGGGATAGGAATATGAGGCTTTTCTTTAGCAGGTTGTGAGTCCCAAAACGCAAAGGTTGTGGTTTTTATGACCCTGGTTCACTCCTTGGTAACCTTGCAGACACCAGTGACAAACTGGGAATGAAGTGCAGTTTGCTGCCAGTGAAAACACTGTTTGCTTCTGCTTGGTCCTGTTTCTTTTCCAGTGAGGATGCCATGGAGTATTCAAAAGAGTTTGTGACTGCAGTCGTGCTTGGCAAAGATCTAGTGCCCAGGCAAGTTGAGAAGTGTCGCAATTTCTTGATGAATATCTGCTGTTCTGTCCCAAAGCCACCTGTTTCCTGTCAGAAACACCTAAATCATCTCTGTCTCCAGTTTCCTCACTTACCTGTCCTTGTGTCCTTCTTACTTATCCTCCTACTTCCCTGTGTCTTTTACCTGGACACCTATAGTTGTGTTTCACACACATTTTTATAGGGATATCCCCAACTCCTGCCCCCCGCCCCGTCTCTGAGCTGCCTGTATGAAAGAAAAGGGTGAAAATCCTGTCTCTATAATTATATTTATTGTGGTGTCCGACACGTGTCAATGGCATCTTCCCGGTGGCTCCTGTTATCTCACATCTCTTTACTCTCTGCCCTGAACTAGATGTTCTCTCATCTCATTTTTGTACCCTTTGTCCCTGAATTACCTCTTCCATATCATCTCCCATCTCTGAACCAGCTCCCTCATTTCTTCTGTCTTGGCATTTCTCACCTCTCATCGTCTCCTGGGGGCTGTGTCCAATGCCCCGTTCAGCAGAACCAGGAGCCAGACCACCTGGGTTTTACTTCTCCTTCTGCCCTGTTGTGTGACCTCTGATAAATGTTGACATTTCTGTCTACAACATAAGGGAGGGAGGGAAAGTATGAAATGGTGGGGAGGGATAACCCCCTGCACCAGGACAGGTTGGGGGTGACCTGCTGGAGAGCAGCTCTGAGGAGAAAGTCCTGGGAGTCCTGGTGAGGAACAGGATGCCCAGGAGCCAGCAATGGGCCCTGGTGGCCAAGAAGGCCAGTGGCATCCTGGGGGGCATCAGGAAGAGCATGACCAGCAGGTGGAGGGAGGTCATCCTCCCCCTCTGCTCTGCTCTGCCCTGGGGAGGCCCCATCTGGAGCACTGGGACCAGTTCTGGGCTCCCCAGTTCCAGAAGGACAGGGAACTGCTGGAGAGGGGACAGCAGAGGGCTGCAAAGATGATGAGGGGCCTGGAGCATCTCTCTTACAAGGAAAGGCTGGGGGACTTGGGTCTTTTTAGTCTGGAGAAAAGAAGGCTGAGGGGGGATCTGATCAACACCTATAAATACTGAAAGGGTGGGTGTCAGGGGAATAGGACCAGTCTTTTTTCAGTGGTGCCCAGGGACAGGACAAAGGGCAACGGTCCCAAACTTGACCATAGGAAGTTCCATCTAAACATGAGGAGGAACTTCTCTTCTTTGAGAGTGGCAGAGCCCTGGCAGAGGCTGCCCAGAGAGGTGGTGGAGTCTCCTTCTCTGGAGACATTCCAACCCCACCTGGACACATTCCTGTAGGACCTGCTCTGGCAGGGGGCTTGAGGAGATGATCTCCAGAGGTCCCTTCCAACCCAGTATTGTTCTGTGAATCTGTGATACGGTATTGAATGTGGTTTTTGGTGACCTGTCTGACAATCTTGTCCATCCAGTCATCTGTTCAGTGGTGTCATATAGCTCTCTGCCACCTTTCTGCTTTATCTGTGCCATCCTATACTTGTTTCTTGCTCACTTCTTCCCGTGATTGCATCGTCTCCCTCCTCTGTTCATTGACCTCTCCCATATCTGTGTCCACTAAGCTGATTCTGCTTCTACGTTTCATCCCTGGTTATGGTCGTGATGGTTTCCTGTGGCCTCTTAACCCCAGTTACTGGTCCTGGGTGGTGCCACGACCCTCCTCTGAAATGATCTGCAGCTGTTGTGTTTCTTGTAGTATCTTTTTTTGGGCATAATTTCTTGTTTTCCTGCGCTCTGTGTCCCTGATCTCCTGTTCCCTCCCCACCTCCTGTAAATGCCTCTTCCTCTTTTCCCAGAATCGGTCTGTCTCAGCTGGAGGGATTTCGCCGGCAGCTCCTGGATGTTCTTCAAAGAAGTAACAAACCAAAGGTAAGAGGAAAGATTAACAGACACCTGAAGGTGCTTCTCTGAGCAGGGCTGGTAAGCTTTTAGTCTCACACAGCAACACTGCAGGCTTCTCCTGCCCTTCGGGGCCACTGTGACTACTATTTAGGTGGCCATAGGAGTGATGGCAAGAGCTGGAGGTGTCAGGGCAAAGGGCTGAGCTCTCTTTGCAGCCTGTGTGATGATTCTGGCTCAGGGGGTGTAGTTCACCATCACAGGTCTAAAATAACCGAGCAGGGAAATCTCAGTGAGCCTGGGTTGAAGTCTGTGGTCCAGCTGTAGCTTTTCTTGGCCAGTAACAGCTGGTAACGGGCCAGCAAGTACCACACTTGGCTGCTTATAGACGCTGCTGGGTGGTGCTGTTCGAGGCCAAGTGCTCTGTTCATGGTTTGGAGATGGGAAATGTGGAAGGTTGTTCCTCATCAGGCTTCTTTACCGTTAACTGAGATAGAAAAACCATAAGACATTAAGATTTTTAGGGGGAAAATATTACAGAAATGACCTGTAGAGGCAGAAAACTGAGCTTACATTTACTTTTCTTGTTGGCATTCTATGGTTTTTGTGTTGCTTATGGGTTTTTTTGCTGAACTTCTGGGTTTTTAGGATTTCTTTTAGTGCATAAAGAAAGGCTAAAACAAATTTCTGTCTGTTGTATAGTTTTTCGCTTATTTTTGTACATTAAAAATTCAGATTCCATCTACCTTGTTTATCCTGGAAGATATTAAGTTACAAGTTGGTGCTTGCTCTCAATCCCTAATTCTACAGAAGCTTCTAGAAAAAAAAAAAAGGACGGATGAGGTGTTGCCACTTTAAAGGTTAAAATAGGGATGGGAAGAAATAGCTTTTCTGGGCAGGGTTCTCTCTCTCTAGGTCTGTTATTTAAGCAATTGGGGCAAAAAACCCTGGGTTTTTTCCTTCTCTGATATTAAGTATTGAGTTTTAAATCTACCAATAATGTTTCTGAGATGACTCTGCTTTTCGCTGATGTTTTTCTCTTCTCAATATTCTCCCTCCTCTCCCTCGTATCGAGCAGTGGCGAATCATTGTGGGCGCTACGAAGTGCATACCCAAATCTGAGCTCCCTGAGGAGACGGAAGAAAACTCCGTAACGAGTAATCGCCTCTGGACCCATCCCAGCGACCTGACCATTGCCCTCTCTGCCAGCACCCCCCTCTACCCCCCCGGCCGCATCATCCACGTGGTGCACAACCATCCTGC
>JAHREE010090422.1:0-10303 GCA_033628505.1 Tringa tobata | reverse complement strand
TCTTCTGCAAGAATGTGGTGGTTTTATAAGCACCGCTATCAAATACAGCTTTTTCTGGGGAAGGATCTTATTATTTGAACACCTTCTCGAGGTGGTACTGAAGGATTCTGTTTCCAGGATGGGTTATTTCCATCCTTGTACTGCACAAGGAGCTGGGTGGTACAACCAGCAGTGCAGCCAGTGGACAGTAGAGGGAAGAAAATAAGAGATTAGAAACTAAGACTGCTTGTGAAACAGCTTTTGGGGAAAAAAACCAAGGGAAATAGAAAAAAAATCTTGTGAATACGTAAGGCTTCCTTTATTGCAGTAAATCAGTTCCTTTGATTTACAGTTACAGCTGTGCTTACGCTCTTTACATTGCTCTTATAAGATTTTTTTAAAAATCCACAAAAATTGTAATAAATAGCTATTCAAATGTTTTGAGGGAGTTGTTGAGCCCCTCTCTGTCATGGGCTGGTCACAATAAGAACTGAACCCCCCCAGGACCTGCTGGCACCTCAGAGGGGGACAACCTTATTTCTTCAAGCGTTGCTCTGTTTAGAAACACCTGGAGCCTGGGAGAGGACGTGCCTTTGTCATGGCTTGGAGGGTCACCCAGTCCCAACTGTGAGGAGGGGTCTGGGACCAGCAGTCCCTTTAGAGGTGGAGACAGAAACGAGATTTTTCTTGGTTGGTCGCAGAGAGCTCTTTTTGTGGGCAAAGGCCCCCGTTGGGGGTTTCTGTAGGTTTGGGAGGAAGTTTCCAGAGATCCTTTGTGGTCTTCTCCCTTGGACTGCATCCGTTCAAAAAAGGGGGAGGTGGTTTAGCTTTTTTCGGAATGGACTCACAGGAAGCATTTGAAGACACTTTTTGGTAGCTGAAAGTGAAGTTTTGATATTTGTCTTTAAACAAGGTCTCTATTGTGTATTCAGAAGAGAGCGGCAGCAGGTTTATAAATAATGGAAAGCAAGGATGGGAATAGGATCAATCCCATTTTTGACAGTCCTGCGTAATTCCCCATCCTTCAGTCAAGGAGAGAGATGACCGGCACCAAAACTGTTCACTGCTGTGTCTTTGAGACAACACTTCACCGGAATTGATTATTTTCTAGGTTTTTCTGCATGTTTTTTCCTGTAGCAGCAGCGCTGAGCATGATGTCCTGCCTGAAAGTGAGTGAGAGAAGCGAAGGGAACGCTGTTCTGTGTTACAAAAGAAAGGAAGAAAAGCAGGCTGGAAACTAGAAAAACAGCCCCAACTGGAACTGACAGAAAAGTGTAATTGTTGACTGGCCTCTGAATAATATTTCATCTGATGGTAGAAAGCTGAAATTCCAGAATGACCATCTGCATAAGGAACCGACCAACCTTTGTGCCCGAAGAAAGAGTTCCTGGGAAGCAAAGGGCTGGATGAGCTGTACCTGGAGCAGGAGATGCAGCTCCTGCCTCGATGGCTGGGTTTTGGAAGCTTCAACACCACATGGATGGGTCAAGTGCCGGGGAATCAGCGGAGCAGGGTCAGGGAGGGGGCTTGCTGGTCTCTGGTGGTGTGTTGGGGCTTGGAAGGAGGAGAGGAGATGAGGTTGGTTCAGGCTGGCATCTGAGCAAGGTGAAGTGGTGGAACCCAGGTTGCCTGTGAACTCTTTAGAAGAGGAGGACCTCGCTTTGGGGGCTTCCTGGGGGCGTCCAGCAGGAACATCCCCAAAGTGCTCGATTTGGGAACTGAAGTAGTGCCCCAAGTTTGCCAAAACGTGCAAACAAAGCCAGAAGTGGAAAATAGGGTACTAAGAAGTTTAACTAAGACCATTTCTAGTCTCTTTTTATTTGTCTTTCTAGATGGGAGAGAATATTTGAAGGTTCATTAAGACACTTCACGGTCTGCTGTGGGTTAGGCGGAGGTGAGAAGAACAGAGGGTTTGGATACAGAGGTATTTGATCAGGTCTTCTCCTCTAGAACAGGGACATAGGAGCAGGCACCTCTAGAAAGTCTGCATGAAAAAGCCCCAGCTCTTCCTAAAACGAAAATATCTCAGCTTGGATTCCCACAACTTCTAGACTTTTATTTATAGCTTATTTCTGATTTTTGAAAAATTATTCCTTAGGACCAAGTGTGGGTTTACATGTAATTGATATGTTTTAAGCAATACATTCAGGTCCTTGGACAGCATTTCCAGGACAGCGGAGCAACAGGCGGAACCAGCCGCTGGTGACGGGGTGCTGCTCGGGGTGTCTGTTTTGGGGCTGTTGTTGGATCACACCTCTTGCTCTTGGCTATGCCTTTTCACTAAACAGTGCTTTTAAAGCAGTTTGACAAATAATTTCCTTTCTGGATTTTTGCTTTCTGTTACCAGAGTAGCATATGCTTCTTAAATTTTTTCATTCCTGGAGGCTCCCAACTAGCAGTTTATAAAATAGCCCAAGCTTATTAAAATTACTAAGTACAACCCCCCCTTTTTTTTTTATATATATACTTTGAGTAATAAAAACCAGATTGTGTAACTTGTGTGGACCCTTGATAACACACACAGAGCGCTGCCTTCACGTGTCGCATGTGGTAAAGCCTGTGTCTCGGTAAAAGAAAGTAAATAGATACTGAAATAGCCAATGTTCTCCGAGCCTGACCCTCGCAGCCGCTCTCAAAGTTCTTATTGACGGCGGAGTCTGTGCTGAACCTGAAGCTGCGTTTTGCAGGGTGGGGGTACAGAAGCCATATTCAGTAATGCCTTTTTTTTGATGTCCCCTGTTTATTCAGCGCGGTGCTTAACTTCTATCTGGAATCTGACCCCGGAGCCGCCTGGTCTGAGGTTTGTGAAGGGGACAAGGAACCGGAGCGGACGGAAAACGGCGGTGGGGTTATTGAGAAAAAAGGGGAAAAGGACAAGATAGGTGTGTGCGTTGTAGGGACTCGTCACCCACCTACCCGTCCTTACCTTTTTTGGAGGCTCAGGCTGCAAATCCCATCATCGGTCACCAATTCTGGCTCTGAAAAAGCTGTGGAAATAGCAGTGAGCCAGTTGGACCTCCCGGCCTCGTGTTTCCTCGGGAGTTTCTTGACGCGATGGATAAAGCCTCGGCACTGTTGTTCCTTTCAGTGGGGCAAAATACTTGCTTTCGCTTCCATTTTAAACTGATGCTTAGTTTTCACAGAGTACTTCTGCAGCTTGGCTGATAACCTTGATAAAATTAAATTAACTTGGATAAAATTAAATCTGATAAAATTAAATTGACTTTCTTTCTTAAAAGCGGTAAGGATGCAACAGTAAATTAACTTTCTAACCTTGCAGAAATCACACCGTCATTTGACTTTCTTGTTTTACAGCTGACTAAATCCCTGTGTAAGATTCCTTTTCCTTTGAGAGATTTTACCGTGGCTTTTTTTTTTTTTGCGCAACGCTGTAGAACCAATTTAAAACAATGAGTTTGATGTAGGTATTACTAGCTTTGGCATTTCAGCACTTGGACATGGTGCTTCCTGGATTTTGATCAACAGAATATTTACATTCCAAGTAAAATACATCCATTTTCTGTGTCTTCTCTAACTTGTATCTGAGGAGATAGCTGTTTTTCACCCTTAGGTTTGATTGAATTTTCTATTATCACAGAATCACAGAATGGTTTGGGTTGGAAGGGAGCTTAAATCCCATCCAATGCCACCCCCTGCCCTGGGCAGGGACACCTCCCACCACACCAGGTTGCTCCAAGCCCCCTCCAACCTGCCCTTGAACCCCTCCAGGGATGGGGCAGCCACAGCTTCTTGGGTTGTTACCTCAGAAGGTCCTTTGAGCCAGGGACATCTTTGCTGTCTACACTGGTGGCTTGTCCCTGGCATTAAGCCCTGCATGGAGAAGGGCCGGTGAGTGCTCCCTAAAGCTGATTTATGTGCTCTTTGCAACTCAAAGTAGCAAACTCTGTGAGTTAATACTTGTGGAAATGGAGTTTATTAAGGTTGAGCCAAGCTGTCCAGTGTCTCACTGTTTCCCAGGAGCCTGTGAGTTACCACACTTGATAGTCCAGAGCTGTGTAATTAGTTGTCGTGACACTTTGTGAAAACGACCTCAAGTGTCACCTTGTCCGTCGTCCAGATGGTGAGATGTCCGTGTTTTGGGATTCTCTTCAGCCACTCTGTAGTTTTGGAGTATTCAGCACTTGATGGGAAGTTTTTCCTTCTTTGAAGGCTATCGAATGTCCTTGCTTTTTGTTTTCCTTTCCACTTTTTGGGGGAAGCTGTGACTCTGGTGTCATCCCGTGACCCCGGGAGCTGAGAAAACATCAGATTTACTGCAGGAACTGCCAACCCTGGGGATATAAAATTCACCTGTGGCAAAGTGCCCCTTACTGTGCCCCTAGTTCAGGCTCCTGTCACAGGAGTGGGTTTTGCCACGGCCCCTTCCCCTTCACCGTGAAGTAATGACTGGCACAGAGCTCCTGTCATTGCCACAGAGGCAAAACTGGGGCTGGGTAAATATTTCTGCAGAGATGGGCTGGGCTCGGGGAGACACTGGGCTGCACCGAGCCTGTTCCATGCATACTTCTCAGTTTTTAATAACTGATATTTTAAAACCACAATTCCTGCTTTAAGGACAAAGCTTTTTGCCTGCCAGCTTTGCGCCGTTAAAATGAATGTGTGTAGGTTTTCCAAGAACAAAAAATAGAGACACATTTTTCCACATAAAAATCAAAGTTTGTTTTTTCTTTTTGCTTCCCTATAACTCTTAAGGGGTTCCATTGATTTTTCTTAGACTTTCTGAAAGGGGAAAAAAGAAACCCAGTATTTGGATTAAAACCAAGCATGAGAAATTTCAGCATAAAGGAATTTTCTTGTGTGTTTATAGAGAAGGGAGGCTAAAAAGCTCAATTTCAGTACTGTGTGACAACCCAGTAATGTGTTGCCATTTTCTTTTCTTCTGTGCAGATTCAGCAGGATATCGGTGTGTTTAGTGGCTTTTCTGATTGTCTTTTGCTCCTCAAAGCAGAGCGTCACTTTCCGATCCGAATTGATATTTAATTCTCTAATCTCTGTTTTTTTTGGTGATCCCTTCCTCGTACTCTGAGTTCTTGTTTCCCTGCTCCCTCGCAGGACGGTTGGTTTGCGTGGCTTTTGGCTGGGTGACCTTCCCAGCAGAGTGTCAGATTAGATTAGCAACCTCCTAATGATGTTTTTATCATTCAGGTTGCACTGAGTGTTCTAGATGTGTTTAAAATGAAGACCATGTTCGTATTTAAAAGGAGTTTGTTAGCCACAGGAAGAACTCTCCTTAGTTAAGGAAATGAGTGTATTGTTTCTGGTCAGCTCGCCGTTCGGTATTTTAGTATATCTTAGTTTCTTATTCCTAAACTCTGTCCATGGTTTGGAAGAGGATATTAAACATTTTCAGCCTGTTTCTGAATCTTCGTCCTGGTATTCACTTGAACAAATAGTGTTTTTCTTTTTTTGTTTTAAAAATCTGGTGTTAGGTGATTAGTCGCAAGCTTCTGCTGTGTGAATAGTTCCTCTGGCTGTGAATCCTGAGCAGGCTGTGCTCTCTCAGTATTTCATTTGTTTCAAAATTGGGTTTAATGTTTTTAAATAAATGCTATCTTGCTCTTATTTAATAAGAAAAATCTTGCACTTATTTAATAAGAAAAATCTTAACAGTGCTCTTTGCCGTCTGTGTTGAATACCCTTCAAGAACTGAGACTGAAGTGACTCAGGAGCTCTTGTGTTAATTCTGAGATGCGTTGCCGGGGTCCTGCAGCCGATAAAACGTGATAGAACATGGGGTTTATATCACATCCATCTTCCAGAGAGGCAGAATGAGCAGTCGGGTTCCTGCTTGCTGCACTAGAAATAACTTGGGGCATCTGCCCTGAGCCCCGGAACCTCCCGAGGGTCCCTGGGGCTGGAGACCTCTCCCTGGGGAGAAGGACCTTCGTGGGCAAAGCCCCGCTCTCCTCTGCAGGCACCCGGCAACCCCATCGATAACATCTGGTTCTCAAGACGTGCAGAGCGCTGCCGTAGCACTTTTTTCCAGCATTCTTCTAATGTGTAGTATTTTTGCGTGTGCCAAGTATGTCGAGGCCATAAATACTTTAACAAGCAGAAGATGTGCAGCAAGAGAAGTATGTCCTTTTGGCCGGCTCTTCCCCTTCCCTGCCAGCCCTGTGAGACGGACCTGGGTCCCCCTTCCCTGATGGAGCTCGGCCAGCCTCTGAGGGATGTGCCACCCACCCCAGGGACATCCAGGGGCTGGGACAGGCTGGGAGCCCTCCTTGGGTCCTCCTGGGTTCGCGAATTCCTTCTGAGGTGGCTTTGAGGGTCTACCTTGGTCTGCTTGTAGCTTCAACGTGATGGCAACATGTTTAGATTGGTGGTGTCAATATCTGGGTATGTCGTTCTTCTGCTGGAGGAGCAAAGTCAGGAGGGAGCATCCTCACACCATCCATGGTGTCACACACATGCTTAATTCAGGCTCTTCCTCCTCCTTCAGGCTTGTCCTGAGGTTTCCCGCAGCAGAGTCTCAGGCATCGGATTTTATGAAATAATTAATTTAATTGGAAGGTCCAGCAGCAAGGAGAGTCCAGGCTGGTGCCTCCAAAGAGAGGGACCTCAAGCAAAGGAATTCCTGGGCAACCATTCCCTTGTGATCCCTGTCATGTGCCATCCACGTGGCTCTGAGTCCAGTGGTGGTTTTTGGTCTGGGGTCTTCTATCATCTCATTGGGTTCTTTCTCTGTGTCCAGGCAAGCTCTTCTCTGGTTGATTTGCAGTTTTGATTTGCAGTTTACATCAAGGGTTGGACCCTCCGTATCTCCTGGTTAACGTTCCTTGTGCCCCTGCACTCACTGGCAGATTCTGGGGAACCGAAGAGTCCTGGGCTTGGGAGAAACACGTCCAAACCATCAGTGTGACACCAAACACTGCTGAAAGACCAAACCCAGCATGAACCCGCTGCTGGTAAAACACTGAGAAGAATGACGTTCTCATGGCCTAAAGGCTTCGGCAAATCCAGCTACTCATGCTAAGTAAAACCAAGCAAACAGCACAAATCACACCAAATTATAATCCCAAGTAATTAATTTTATTTAAAACTTACTTTTTTATGCCAAACAATTAATATGCTTCACCAGATGAGCCTGCTTGGCCAGTGTTGCAGAGCGAGGCTGGGTGTCCATCCTGCAGGCCTTCAGCCTTCCTCCGTCTGGTTCCAGGTCTTTGCTTGGCCCTTTAATCATCTGCCACCTTCATTAGTTTAAGCCCCCTCAAGCCATGGAAGAGGGTTCATGCTGGTTCCCGTTTCTCCACGAGCACAGGAGCAGTGAGGAGTGGTGTCATGGATTCACAGATTTGACAGAGTTGGAAGGGACCTTCTAGAGATCATCCAGTCCAACTCCGCTGCCAAAGCAGGGTTGCCCAGAGCACATCACTCAGGATGGCATCCAGGCGGGGCTTGAAGATCTCCAGAGCAGGGGACTCCATGACCTCTCTTGGCAGCCTGTTCCAGGGCTCTGCCACCCTCACCCTAAAGAAGTTCTTCCTCATATTTGAGTGGAACTTCCCATGTTCCAGCTTGTGCCTGTTGCCCCTCTTTGAGCCTTTCCTCGTAAGGGAGGTGCTCTAATCCCTTAATCATCTTTGTTGCCCTATGTTGGACTCTCTCCAGTAGTTCCCTGTCTCTCTTGAACTGGGGAGCCCAGAACTGGACGCAGGATTCCAGTTGTGGCCTCACCAGTGCAGAGTAGAGGGGGAGAATGACCTCCCTCCACCTTCTGGCCACACTTCTCCCTATGCAGCCCAGGATTCCATTGGCCCTCTTGGCCACAAGGGCACATTGCTGGCTCATGGAGAGCCTGCCATCCACCAGGACTCCCAGATCCTTTTCCTCAGTAGTACTTCCCAGAAGACCCACCCCTAACCTATATTGGTGCCTGGGGTTCTTCCTCCCCAGGTGCAGGACCTTACATTTGCTCTTGTTGAACCTCATTAGGTTGATTGATGTGCCAGGTTCACACTGTGCATGTCACAGCATGATCAGGGTTGGAAGGGACCTCTAGAGATCATCTCTTCAACCCCCTGCCAGAGCAGGGTCATCCAGAGCAGACTGGACAGGAACATGTCCAAGCAGGTCTTGAATGTCTCCATAGAAGGAGACTCCACACCCTCTCTGGGCAGCCTCTTCCACTGCTTTGAGGCATTTTGTTGTGTGCTCGTACCTACATAGAGAGGTGTATGAAGAAATTCCGGAGAACCACGCTCTGGTTGATAGTCATGAACTGAAGAGGGGCATCGTGGGGAAAGCTCCACAACTTCAGAAGTTTCTAGAAAAATATTTTAGAAGAGATAGAAAACATTGGAGAAGAAATGCGGAGAATCAACTGATTCTTGACAAAATGTGGATCCCACGTAGCGTGAGAAATAATATCCATCCAGTGAGTTGAAGATACAGCCCTGGAGCTACACCTGTAGGAAACTTATAATGGATTTCCACCCATCGTGGCTCAGTTTTGGTGGAGGCAGACAAAGGGACGTGTGCTGCAGGTAAAGCATCCTTCTTTGCTTTCCTTTTTCTTCCAATAAATCGGGCAGTGGTCGGTGTGACTCCAAAAAGTTTTCTCCTTTGGATTAAAGGAGCGAGGGGCAGGTAGCTGTGACGCAGGCTTTGCACAGTCATTGAGCTGCACACACCTTCAGCTAACACGGAGGGTGAAAGGCAGCAGTGTTTTTGCCCTCAATCTGTGTTTTTAGACGAGGCAGCACCTTTTTTTTTTATTATTATTATTTTATTTTTTTATAAAAGCGTGTTTATATTGACTCCTTAAGAAGTTTAGACTGGAGGGCTGTCTCCAGCAACTGCCCCCCTCCCGTTTTGCCAAGTCCCACGTGTTTGTCTTGGCAGGATGCGGCGTCTGCTCGGCCGGGGCTGGGATATTAAATTGAGGGAACACAGACCTCTTGATGCTTTTCAATAGGGCTTCTATTTAGTTAGGGGCAGGACAGAGCTGTCAGCCCCCTGCGATTGTCCAATGGGGAGACAGGGAGAAGGAAGAGGTGTAGGGGGAGAGCCCTGGAAAGGTTTTCCAATTTCATGGATAGAATGGTGAGGAGAAAGCATTTTTGGGGAGGCAGCAGCTTTGTGTTGGTTTGAGCGTTGAGTCCTTTTGCTGCGGTTCTGGCTCGGTCAGTGTCGGTGAAATAAATGATGATGGTAGGTGAGATAAATGATGATGGCAGGGGAAATAAATGGTGGTGCTTGCTGAACTTACTCGGGTCAGCGCAGGGAACTTCATTTTAACTTTTCGCACGTGGAGAATTTATTAAGAGATTTTTTTTATGAGCCAAACAAGTGATTTTTGGCCCAAAGTGAGAATAGATTCAGATATCCCTTGGGAGTCCCCTTCTCCAGAGATTTTCAAGACTTGCCTGGATGCAGTCCTGAGTAATGTGCTATAGGCAATCTTGCTTTGGCAGGGGAGTTGGACTAGATGGTCTCTAGAAGGTCCCTTCCAACTCCAACAATTCCAGGATTCCATGATCCCCATCCTGACATGTAGGGATGCTGTGCGTACTGGCGTGTTGCATTTTTAAGGCGTGTGTGGTGATTGATTGGTTTAGTTACTGTGTAGGAAACCAGGGTGTTGGGATCCCATCCCGGGTGCTCTTGGGAAACGCTGGTGGAAGGTGGAAATGGACTTGGGATATGCAGTGTCCCTCTTTGGTATGTAGCTTCTCTGTTGGTCTTCATGGGACAGAAGAACTTCAACTTCTCTCAGTCAGATAAAGCCCTCGTGCTTTGGAGAATGGAAGGGAAGAAAAAACTCAAGATTTGGAGCAATCTCCAGGAGGAGGGGATTAATTCCTTAGCATTTTTGCAAGCTTGGACAGTATGTCACTGTTGGTCTTGGTTCTTTCTCTGACATTCTGCTGCTGGTGTCCTACTTCTCTGCCTTTTCTTCAGAGAGAGCGTGTCTGAGGTCTCCATTGCTTCCACTGTCCCACTGGGAGAAATGCCTTGGGTTTGGAGCAGATGACGTTGCACCGGGTTAGGCAGGAGGGCTGGTACACCTTCTGTCAGGTGAAAGAAGAGTTTCCTTCTCTGTTGGTAAGGACAGTGGTCAAGCGCAGTGGTCAAGATGGTGGAGGAAGATCTTTCTAAGCAGGCTTCTTTCCTCTTTGAACACAAGCTGCAGTCCTGTATAGCTGTCATACACACTCATAGGACAGTGGAGTACGTAATTTCACAGACCTGGGTGTGTTGGGCCCTGCTCTCCTGCCTGTGGGTAGTTAACAGTTCCTTTGGTCACACGCAGGTGACAATTGACCTGGACAGTCATGGGCTCTGGAAGTCTCAGTGC
>JAHREE010090419.1:0-34154 GCA_033628505.1 Tringa tobata | reverse complement strand
GGAGCCGGTGGAGGTGCGGGCCTGGCCGCGGCCGGAGCCGGAGCCGGAGCCGGTGGGGGTGCAGCCGATGCCGCTGGGGCCGGTGTCGGCGTGGCCTCGGCCGGTGCTGCTGGGGCCGGGGCCGGGCTTGGGCTGGAGCCGCAGCCGGGGCCGGTTCCGTTCGTGCCCGCGCTGAGGCTCTCGCTGGCGCCGGGGGCGCGACTCTCTGTGTCCCCGCTGCGGCTTCCGCTGGGGCCGCCGTCTGGGATTCTGCTGCCTCCGATTCCACCCGTGTCCCAGTAGCAGTACCACATGCCACGCAGTGCTCGCTCCTGCACAGATACTGAATAATGAAGACCACCTGCAGTACATTCAGGAAAATCAACAGCATTATCACGATCGAACGACAGTAACAATAATCACAATAGTTCTCCAAGGAGCCCAAAGTTTTTTCATCCCCTAATTCCACTGGTATCACTTTGGGATAATCATTAGAAGGCAAAGTGAACTTTCCCCAGATAAAACCAAAAGTGTAATTAGCAACAGGATCCATCACATGATGCCCGAGATATGCAGATGTCCTAATAATCGCATATCTCATATTATACATCTGAGTACTAGTCCACACCAACAAAGCACACCTGGGCCACGGCACCCAAACACAAATATGAACTGATCTCAAAACAAAGATTCAATATACTTGACAGTTAAACACCACTACATCAATTAAATTCATACAAAGCTCTCCAAAAATACCATATATAATATTGTGTAGGAACGACATGATGTCAGCTGTCTGTTCTCGCTGAGTAAGCTGGAATTCAAACTATTCAGGCTATCTATCAGAGCTCAAGTCATGCCACAGTCGTGCCCCACGTTGGGCACCAATAAATCTGTCGTGGTTTCAGCCAAATTTACCCAAACCAGACTGACAGATGGCCCTTCTCCCTCCCCCCCCCCCCCAAAAAAAAAAAAAAAAGAGAGGAAAGGAAGAGATAAGGAGATTTACAAGTTTAGAATAAACCAAACTACTTTAATGAAGAATTAAAAGAATATTTTCTTCTTATTAGGAAATAGATAGAATACATACAAAACAGTATCAAGCTCCCAGGATGACAGTCCCGTCACCAGCAGGCACTGGGAAAGTCCCAGACTGGACTCAGCGACGGTTAGGACTGGGTTCCAGCTCTGGAGTCAGGAACACATGGATTGGGATCAAAGGCAGATGAACAGACAGAGTCGTCTTTGGATGTCGGCCATTGAAGAAAGAGACTTGACTTTGATCCCTCAGCTTTTATACTGAGCACGAGACAGATGGGATGGAATATCCCAGTGGGTCAGGTTTGGGGTCACCTCTCCTGTCTGCTCCTCCCCACAGGTGTGACCCCTCTACGCTTTTCTGTTTCCAACCCTCTAATGGGGCAAACAACAAAATCGGCTGACCTTGGTTGTTATAGCGATAAGTGTAAGCAAGAGCCTCTGCATACTTTTCCTTGGCATGACGTACAAACATTGGTCTGATCACTCTGAGAATGAGCAGTTTTCTCCATAATACACCGCTAATTTCAGAGAGTTAGGAAGAGGCTGAGCTAAAATGTAAAATTACAGAACAGAAAATTGGTTCTGTTTTACTTCAATCTGGGACACACATGCACACTAATAAAAAAGTTGTTGGGATTTTTTGTTTATCCTCTTTTTGACTTAAATAGGAAGAAAATTTGTATTCCTTAATGGAAATTTTGGGTTGGGGTTAATTATACACAAACTTGTCATTATTTGTAATTTATCATTGATTAAATTATCAATGATAATTGATCATAAATAAATAAATTTATCATTTGATTAAATTATAACTTCTAACAACTAAGCCATCCTTGAAACATATCTCAAATTATTGTCCTAATGATTTATTATATTAATTCTCTCCCACTGGTGAGAAAGAACTAATTTCTGTTCTACTCTGGCATGTTTCATTACAATTTTTAGTACCTATAAATGTGTTACAGTTCTTCCGCTGGCAGTCACAAAAACTCTGTACAAAAGCAGCATTGACTGCAGTTTCTCTCAGAGCCAAGGAATACATATGCAGTTTGACATTTTGGAGTATCTGTTTTCAAGCAGCGGTCTGCAGTAGTTATTAGAGTTATTGCTCTTATTATTTTACACTGTCTTAAAAGTGCAGCTTATGCTAACTTCTCCTGGTAACTGTTACGTATTCACCATAAAGAAAAAAAATGGCATTGCATAAAAAAATAAATGTTGAAATAGACAAAAAGTCTTCACACAGTCACTGTGGGTCTCTAGGATCTCCACTTTTTTATTTACTGGAAAAAAACACTAAGAGAAATAAAACCAGTTTCTTTAAACTACTGGAGGGCATTCTTAACGTAATTATACACCAGCTGCAAATATAGATTACCTTAGATTTTAAAAACGGGTAATTCTCTTCATTCCCAAGGGATATGCATCAATTTCCTATCACCTGGCCCTTTAAATAGTAACTGCTAGAAAATAAAAGTCCTATATTTTCACTCTGATCCGGTGTACAGAAGGGCCAACCTTCTAACAGATTTTGAACAAAAGTTAAGAGAAAAATGAAACTCAAAGTCATGCTAAAAACCAAATACAACCTGCCTCAACATCTCACCTTCACAGGAGTAAGAATCACAGGAGTAAGAATGCCTTCCTGGCACCCTCCCCCACCCCAGGGATTCCTAGCAAGAGGAAATGGTAAGAACAACACAACTGTGGAAGAAAGCTAATAAAGAACGATGGCTTTCTTGTTAATCAGAAATTAAAATTACATCTAAAAAGACTAAAAATTCAATAACAAAAGTAAATTAAAAGGCCTGCACGCACACAAGTTACTGAATTAGATTTTTCCCAGATTTCTGACCAAGGAGAGGTGTTTTAGACTACACACTATAACCTAAAGAGGAGAAGGAAACAAAGCAATAGAAAATGACTTTTACAAGACTAAGCAAAAAGATCCATTGTGTGATCAGAAGACAAGCATATATGTATGTATTTGAAGATCTTGTAATTTAGCAGTAGGGAAAAAATGGATCTGAAAAACAAAATTAGCCTTTTTTTTTATCCTTCAAGTCATCCCTGTTATTTTTTGATTGTGACAAGGACCATCTTATAGTATTTAGCAAAGTAGTCTTATCTCCCATGAAGACTTCATTTAATGAAGCTGCACCCAAGGCACTGGGTCAACAAATCAACCTTTCTTACACCTCTTTCAGTCATTTGTTACAGTCTGTGCCATCACCGATTCCATTCAAATCCTCAAAAGAAGTGCACCGATACTTCAAGATTTGCTACCTTCACATTTGACAGATCAAGCATAAGAACTTTCTCACAGCCACTGCAGAGAATTCCAGTACTAATGTCAGAACATTTGCTTACAGCTGTTTTTTTAGAGGAAATAAGAATTTAAAACCTTTTCAAAGCAATATAGAAAAGCCCCTATTATTTTTTTTTTTTTTAAATTATAAAATCTGGTCACAGAATTCTCACACAATAGGTTCTCTGCTTATGAGCAATAGCTATATCTAATCATCCTGATTTCAGGTGGGATAGACTTCACTTTCTTCCTAATAGCTGCTATGTTTTGGGTTTAGTATGAGAATAATGTTGATAACACATATTGATTTAGTTGTTGCTAGGTAACACTAATATTAAGTCAAGGACTTTTTCAGCTTCCCATGCAAACTAAGAGGGAACATAGACAGGAGAAGCTGGCCAAAGGAATATTCCATACAAGGTGTCATGCTCAGTATATAAATGGGGCTTGGCATGGAGGCAGGGATCCACAATCACTGCTCAGGACAGGTTGGGCAATTGACTACACAACCAGGGAGAAGAGTCAACAGTTCTCAGTTTCTTTGAAAAACATCTAGAGCAACTCAACTCTAGCTGTCACTTACTTTCTGCACCATAGGAGGACTAAGACATTCTAGAAATGGTCTTCTTTAAAAAGCTATTAGGTTTTCACTGTGTACAGGTGATGCCATAAAGAAGGTATGTGATCTATCAGTTCTACTCTGCTTCAAAAGTATTTGTTGTTCTCTGATCAACTTGTCACACAGACTTTTAGGTAGCAACCCAAGGAAGCAAAAACCAATCTTTTTTCTCCACATTGATGTTACTACCAGAAGGAAGAAAAGATTCTAGGAAACTTTCAGAATATTTTTAATTTTCACATCACCCATGATAATATTTTTCCCAATCTTTTTCAAGAAACTCATAGGATGACCCATGGTTAATGTTAAATGATGATGGTCATAAGTAGATTGCTAGCTCCTTTAGTATTCAGGAATTGCTTCAGACCCTGTTTGTGATCAGTCTCCTAAGAATACCCAAAGGCTGTTGTCTAACCATTTTGACATTCGCTCTAACACATGCCAGGTTGCTCTTCATGTGATTCTGCACCACCACTGCTCTTCTTTCTGAAGCCAGAGAAGCCAGCAGTCTGAATATAGCCTCCACTGAAAATCTAATAGCTAGAAATCATTCATGTTAGACATCAATGTGTTCTTCATATGTATCAATCATCTGATTGCCATGGGGATCAGAAGCTGTATCTACCCTCTTACTGCTGGTTCTTCATCTGGAGGTGAGGAAAAGAAAACAACATTCAACATAACCAAGTTGAATGAAAAATAAAAAATGTCCTGAGGCCTTTTTTAACATTAGCTACAGATTAAAAAGAGAAAAAAAACTAACTAAAATAAGAAAAGCCAATCCATTATTTAAAACAAAAACCTCAAATTAATCCTAAAAGTTAGTAGCAAACAAAACTGATAAAAAGTTAATTTGTACTTCAGACTCAAAAGTACAATATATGAATCGTAATGGAGCCAACTTAAGTTACATTAAAATTTCAGAGCATCATTTATAAAAAATGTAAAATAGAATCACTAGCCCTTGGAGAAGGAATAGCTAATATGACTTGAATATTGTGCTAAACTTGCCCATTCTGGATGACCTTAGAGTCTCAGAATATTCAGCTTCATGTAGACAATCCTGAGAAACAGTATAAATTATGGTAATTAAAATGCCATATAGAATTTCCCATAAATGTTTTCCCTCTAACACTCCCCAGCCATGCCTTATATATCCTTTCTAAATAAGAGTTCAAGAAGGAGTCCTGGAAGGACAGTATCTAGCTGTTTTTCTCGTTCCAGAAGTAATCTCATTCCAGAAAAGTTTTTGTCAGTAAAAGCAGGGTATCACAAGACCTGATTCTGGTTCACAACACCTTTGCTTCATGGTTACAAATAAATAGTATATTTTATTTTATAAAGATTAATTCTTTTACAAAATCTTAGTATGGCAATAAGTAAAAAAAATTCCTGAGCTGCAAAAACCCACACCTTTTCAGAGGTAGTCTCCACTAGTTTCAAGTGTTTTTTAATGTAGAATTTACTATTTGACTTTCCACACAATGTGTCATTTCTTGGGCCTTTAAATAAAGTTGGCTGTTTAAATATCCTAGTTTTCTCAATTTTCCAGCATGGTCACACAACTCAGGAAATGATGTCACTCTCCCCATGCCAAAAAACAGGTTGGAAGTCCTAAATCTCAGCACACTCTCTTAGCCAGTGACGCAAGCAGCCTGCTGGAGTGAATGAAACCTTTGTCCTGTTCACCGAAACTGGGATTTTTTCATGCTTTTTTAAGAACTCCACAGAACCTGGCTGCTGAATATGCTCACAAAGTAAACTTCAAAAGATAAAAATCTCAAGTGACAAAATAGGTTTCAGAATAGGAGAATGGGATTCAGACCTTTTAGATTAACTGCTAGCAACGTTCCTGTGTTTTAAAAAGCAACTTATTTTCATCTGATCTCCTATTAGCAGCAAACATGCAGTTTCTGAGCAGCAAAACAGGCACTGCAGTGGGCCACTTCTTTCCACAAGTGTCATGTCAACAATTTAGTTAGTTTAGACTAATTTATGATCAACACATCAACACACCCCAGTACAGTAATTTACATGTAGCCATCCATGTATAGAGATGAAAATTAGGGTCCAGTCCAGGTGACTATCCCATAAGTACTTACTTTAGGGTTTCCTGTTTCCCTCTCCAGTCTCTGTTCACTGTATTGGAAGTAACTCTGGTACCATGAGATGGGGAGAAGCCAGCAGCCATGCTCTCACTAACACAATGCCCAAAACTGACTTAAAAAAACCAGAACAAACCAAACCAAATCAACCCAAAACCAAACCAAAACCAAAACAAAAAAAACCCCAACAACCAAGGGTTCTTCCTTTGCTCCCACAAGTCTTATCTTTCCAAATGGTATAAAGCCGGGTTCAATTCAAACAGCTATAAATAATGCACGTGACAATGACATCATTAAACCAAGTCAGTGAATTGAGATTACAAAGCCATAACCACTCAAGTGCATGGAAACATTACATAGATCGCGGATGAAAGTCACCACAATTTTTTGATTAAGAATGGGCGCGATGCCAGGTCTACTCACGTTAGTAAGCTCTCAGCATGTTTCCCCGGCACTCTAATGTCAGTATTCACAGACCTAAACTTGCGATGTTGCATGAAAATACCACCCATCATCTCCACCTCCATGACAACTGAAGAGCCTGTGTGGAACCGAATCAGACCTTAAATGTTGTTGACATTTCCTGGAACACACAGAAAAGATCACAGGTCATGCAATGTCCTGGATCAACATGATTGTGGCTACTCCTTCAGCAAATATAATTCAAGTTCTGGCACTGTTTTGTTTTCTCCCTTCACCCCTAAAGTCCTGCACACACACTTACTATTGCTTAGTTCTCTGCATCAGGAGCCTTTTTTCCTGTCTGTGCATCAGAGGTACAATCCCTGTTCATGACAACCCAGCTAAATGTCATCCTTCCTTCCACAGAATTGTTGCAGCTTATGCTTCCAAAAGTCAAATATAACGCGTGGAAAAGCACTTATGATCCTTTCATTGGGGCCAGTGAAAGAAGCAGTGCCCTGAGTGACGAGCTGACTTTCTTCTCCCCTGAAGCAAGCTTCCCAGGCTTTGACTTTACCTGTGTCAGCCATGTGGCAAGTGCTTTACTTTGCTTACACTGAGCTGTACCCCAAACACGGGGAAAAATGATACAGATTGGCCATTTCCAGCACTGCCCAGGCACAGAGGGCCACAGCAGCTGAATAGCAATCCTCTTCACCTCTGCAACAAAAATTCACAACTGGCCCACATCAACTGAGGAGAGAAGCTAGGAGCCAGCATACAGAATCACAAGGGTAAGTACTTATTCACATGCATGAGGTGGCCCAGCCAAACTGGGACACCCCGAATGTGGTTTTACACATTCTGATACCCTTCAAACGTACAACACAATTTGACTAATCACTAACACCCATGGTACTGATTACTAATCATAGAAAAACTTTGCAAAGCAACTATACATTTGCAGCATTCTTGCTGCTTGTCTATTGATCCAGATGTCCTCGGAGTCAGTCTTGCTATAATTACTTATCTACAATGCCAGATGATATTGGGAGGGTTTCAAATACATGTCAGAGGGGCTATGCCTTATCTTGGTTGTCCAGGGGTATCCTTTATCTTTCATAGAGAGCTTCCCAGAAGCAAAGTCCTTATTTCCAGGGCTTTAGTTTTACTTATGCATGAACAGTACTAAGTCTCCAGTAAAATTCCACTACCTCATTACATTACAGTCTATAACATGAGTTAATATATATATATTAACAAAGTCAATACACTTTCATGCTATAAAGACTGATTGATACAATAGTCAGGGAAGGGAATTTTCATAGCACCTCCAGGACGTGCTGCAGGCAGGCAGCGGCTTGCTACCGTCCTCGTTATGGAAGCAACAACAAAGGATTCTCCAGCTTCTCCCTCTGCCTTGTGCCACACAGAAGACCGGCTCCATTTGCAGTCACTGTGCTAGGCAAGCTATCCTGCAGAAACAGCCCACACCTTCACATGAGCCTGTGTCAAATCCCACCGAGGACCTATTTTCAACTTACTGACTACAAGCCACATGCACTGACCAGAAATCATGTGGCTGGGGTTTTCCCTTGCTCTTTACAGCCTCTAAATGTAAAATAAAGCAAGGCCCCAGTGCTGTAACCTGATGGGGGAAACGGGCCCTTCCCCTCAGGCCACCCCAGGAGGAACCACCATGAGGCCAGGCCAGGTTCGCTCCCTCTGCTGCCACCTTGCCAAGCTATTTTATTTGTAATGGAGCCATTTGCAAGGAGGTGGCAACATAAGATAAAATATCCCTGAGTTTTGGTCCCAGCTGTTACCCAGCAGAGTGATGTCCCCTGGATCTCTATTTACAGAAGTAAGCAGTGGGCTGCAAACCATTTGTACTTAGTATTTAAACTGCTCGGTTTATAGCAGCAAGTAGAAAACAATTTGTTTAAAGAGCATGTTGAAGTTTGGTGACAAGAAAAGCTGGTGGCACAGCCAGGGGGTGCAAGCCAGGAACACAGGCTGGCCAGTGCTCTGTTTTCAGTCCGGCCACCAGCTGGTACTGCCTTCACAAAAGTGCAAACAAGAAAAACAAATAAATCTCTCAACAGGCAAACAATCAGATCTGCTGTAAAGTTCCCACAGTTACAGCTGTGTTGTCCCATTGGGCAGTGATGCACAGCACTTTTGTGGATCAAGCAGGAAGGAGGAGTGGCTCAGGGAGGAGGTGACCATGATGCATTCCCTTCTCCTGAGGTGCTGGCCTGGTAGATTAAACCTGTCCATTTTTGCAGTGTACCCAGTTTTCATAGCAGTTCAGCAATAAGTCCTTTTGCCAGAGTGTTAGTAAGGTATACACTGTCTTGGGAAGTCCTACACACTTCTCCCAGCTCCACTGTGTCTGGGGCACTCTTTACTTGAGGGGGGCAGGACCAAGATTTCCCTTTAAGCATCAAAGTTAAGCCTTGGGAAATTCATTGTACATACCAGTTCGTATGGGATTACCCAGTATGCCAGCTCTTTTTTCCCCATAAATAATGCTAAAAAAGGCATGGCCCCCAGCATGATACAATGATTTAGGAGTAATTCTCATTGTGAAAGTTAACCACCAAGGCTCACTGTTTATTCTGTAGTGGCATTTGTTGTTCCCTGCTTTGAAAGAGAGAACACGTGCCTGTTTCTACAACACCGTTCAAGATAGTCCTAACATAAATAACACATCTCAAAATCCCTAAGATGAAAGTGACTGAGGTCTTAAAATATGCTTTTATAACATGTAGTCAGACTATCTAAATACAGCAGGGCATGTTCTACCTGAAACTTGAGTTGACTTGCACTTACTAACAGCAAATTAATATGATTTTGTAATCCTCCCTCAGCAGTATCTCCAATGGGTTTTTGAAATTATGAACTTTACATATTTTTACCTAAATCACCTGCCTGCTGCAACCATGCCAGTAAAGCAGCATTCTGGGAAACTGCAGTGCAAGGATGCTCAGTGCAGCTGCAGAGAAGTTGGTAGGGGCCAGAGCTGGCACAGCAGACTGTGGCAAAGGCAGAGGTAAGCTAGTCATTAAGTCAGCCTCATATTCTTTGTGCAAAGAGATGGAGGCAAAACATTTTGGTTTATACGCGCTATGACAAGTAAGCACTGAGGCCCTGCCTTACTATCAGTACAATAAGCTGTAGAACTCTCACTAGATTCAGTGAAAGGAGGTGCATGTCCTGATCAAATAAGACTTTCAGCACAGACAGCTCTCAGATGGTGATGTCTTTTATTTTCACGCTTGAACCATTTAATGTTCACTGTAATTGAATGTGTTATCCTGTCAGGTAGGTTTTGTACAGCAGATCTAGTGTCACAGCAGAACTGTTGGACATACGTATCAGAGGTTGCAAGAGGGCTACTCCTTTAGCAGGAGGACTACTCCTTTACCACATTATGTTGACAAAACACAGACATTTACAATTAAACACATTTGTAACTCTCCTAAGAAACATGAATTAGCATGGTCATTGTACTAGTGCTAGGAAGATATCAGTCAGATAACATTTTGTTTTTACAAGCTCGTTCAGGGAATCTTATACAGCTGATCTAGGAGTCTTCCATTCCAATATGTATTTTTTATTGAAGGAAATAAATTAGAGTTGGATAGTCTCATTATTATGACAGCCCTCTGATTCTGGCTTCAGTGGACTATGAGACAACTTGAATTTCCCAACTAGAACTTTGTGACTTTATCATACATACTCTTAAGGCTTCATCTTTAGGCTTCTCAGTCCACAAATGCGCCACGATGAGACTCACCAGGTATGTCTTCACTGAACAGTGAATAAAGGAAACAGAAGGGGTAGGAAGAAGGTGGAGTGTCATTGTCAGAGAAAATGCCTTAGGGGAAGAGGCCTTTGTCGTTTACAGACAAACACAACTAAAAAAACAGATCTGATATTTCAAGCTGGTTCAGTGCAGTTTTTTGTGAACATTTCCAATAATCAGCATGTTAGTATATAAAAATAAGCCTGGGCCAAAACACCAGTCATTCCTATTTTAGAGAATGATCTGTATTTTTTACCATGTTAATCTGGTTCACTTGACGTATGTTACTGTTGAAAGCAGTTTACACGTTTAACTCCTGTGAATTCAATGAGTGCTAGCAAGTTAATCGATCTTTAAAGCAGTTGCTAGCCTGACTCCTGGGCACTGTCTCACATTGTTAGGCAAGTGAACATTATTGGTTGGTTCTGAGAATTAAGCAAGTAAGATTAATGTTCTTCTGTAACTGAAACTTTAGTTGGCTAACCAAGTTGTGAATTCCAGTCAGCTCACCCTGCATAAATGACAAAATAGAAGTTTAAATAGCTGAAGTAGGAAATCATACAGCATGGATTATTTTTTTTTCTTAGGAGAGAAAGTCCTATTCTTCTTCTAATGTTGAGAGAATATGGAAATGCTACACATGTAACTTGGCAGGAGCTAATAGTACAGGCAACAAGAAGACAATCTCGAGGTGAAACTAGGAAACATCATCAGTGTCTTGTTTATGTGGTCTATGAAAAAGAGAATGTAGTTTGGCTTTGAGGGATTGAATAGGTATTTTCCTGTATTAGACAAAAACTTTGTAACTTAATGTGGTTTCGTTCCATTTGAAGAGCATTAAAAAGGTACACTGGGAAATGCTCTTAGATTGAGCTGTATGTTTGTATAGAAAAATCTGTTGTTAAATGCTTGGAGCAAGAATGGTGTTTACACAACATTATGCAGTAGGGTACAGCACGCAGTAAGGCCCTGGGACAGATCAGGTACTGGTGGCAGTAGGTTCTATCATAGTCAAGTTGGCTAATTCTTTTGCAGAAAATTAGAACCCAAAGAAAATGGATGAAGTAAATTTGCCAGGATTATAAACCACAGTGAGAATTTGTACTTTTCTGGCCATGCTGGCCTGCAATTATCACAGAAAATTCATTACAATTACTGAAAAGTGAAACAAAAGCCAGGACTCCAGCAGGAATAGAATGGCTTCCCTCTTACCTTGAGGAAAGACATGTGCACACTTTACTAATATATTTTATATTTTAGGAGCACTGTCATAACTCTCACCCTTCCTTTAGTCTTTTCTGACTAAAACCTAATGATATTCTTGCAAGTATGAAGACTTTTGTATTTTTAGTGTTTAAACATCCATTGTGCCTTAAATCATTATTACTCTTTGAAGCTACATGTGATTTACATGGGGAGGGACTGTAAAAACAGCGTTAGTTTCTCAGATTTTTCATTGGTGTTCTGTGTACTGTTTACCCCTTTTTATACATGTGAATGATGTAATTAAATGTGGTGTACTCTGGGGACTAAGTCACAGTCTTCTAGTGACAAGTGTCACTGATAAAAGCAGAAAAGAAATTGTGTTAACAGAGAATGGAAGCCGGAGTTGCTCCTGCAGCTGCTTTTCTCTTTTTCAAGGGTACAAGCACATTCAGAGTAGCATGATCAGTACGTGTCCTAAAATTGCTTGGCTCCAAGCAAACTATAGCAGCAAGCATCCAAAAATTTTTGAGCCTATCCACTGAGTGTTATTTAAATAAAATAGCTGGAAAAGTATATTAAGGTATGTGTTGTTACTGTGCTAAAAGTGCAGGTATTGCTGTACTACAGATACCTTCATAAATCTGCCTGAAATTATAAATTTTAAATATAAATAAGATGTTACATAAACTGTGGTGTGAATGTTGGCAATTGGGAGGCCAGTAAAATAGTAGGTGCCATGGAAGTGGCCGGTACATTTCTAACAGTGGAGTTGTTATTTGAAATTGTGACTTAGATTCTTGTTGACTTAGATTCTTGTTTACTTTGTTGTGTGTGTTGTTTTTTTTTTCTCAAAAAGTAGGTAGGTATCTACTGCCAAATGTCAGTATGTACATTTTAAGTGATATGAGCTTTCTGTAAAGCAATCATTTGGTTGTTTTCCAATCATAATGTCAAGTAGGCAAGCTGTGGAGTTTGGTTGCATGTGAATTTATCTGCAATGGAACTTTGTTTTTCTTTATTCTTGATGTCTTCTTAAGACAGTGTCTCCCCACATAGATCTTTTGCAGAGAGGTGTGTTACAAATGGATTTTCTGCAATGGAAGTTTCCTTTGAGTCCTCCTTTATTATTACTGGAAATGAGAAGCTGCATTGTGAATCATACCTTGATTGAAAAGTGCTAAGTGTACTCAAACCTGCCAGAATGGGTCACAGTGCAAACACACAGCCTTTGCCAGTACATAATTTGAAAAATAGAATAACAAGCTCTTGATAGCAGCTCACCAACATTCATGTATACCTGCTGACTCTTTATTATGAAGTAGTTGCAGCATATGTTGCTGTTCTATCTGTTAAAAACCTACAAAGGCAAGGGAGGCTCAATGTTAAACTCAGTAAATAACATGCTCCTTTTTTTTCTGGACCTATAGTCATTCATTTTCCTTTGCCACATGGTAAATGTGCTGGATATTAACCCAGCCTCTATAAATGTCTGTCTACCTTACCCATTAAATGGTCCCTCTGTGCTTTTATAATTCCCTTCTCCCCAGACAAGCAACTTCTTGGTCTTAGATCCTGATCTGATTATGGTGGAGCAAGAAAAATAAAACTAGCTAAGGGAAACAGGGCAGACTGTGATGGGAAGTGGAAAGGAGATGTGTGCCAGCAACAGAAATATAGATGCATGTGTTGTTAAGTTGACCAAAACACAATGAGCTCAGAAATCAATCAGATACATTATGTGCCTCGCTGAAGAGATTCTAGAATATTTTTAATGGCCAGAAACGGTGTAGATAGACCTGGTCTTATAAAAGACTATAGAAAACAGTGATTGAAAATCTTGATGCGGTATTAATATACACATATAGTATGTATGCATGTCTCTGTGCATCAGTTTGCTTGGAAATCTCATCTAACTTTACAGTGGATATTATTTGTAGTAGTTGGGTATGTTAATTTTATGTGCTTATTTAACAGCTTAGTGGCTGTTTTTTCTTATCAGGATGTTGCACTATTTTGATCAATTTTCAAAACTATGCAGAGTAGTTTGCTAGCTTCAGAATAAAAACAGGGGGTGTTCAGATTCCCTAGTGAGAAAATGGCTGAGACTATTTTGGTAAAGCTTTTGAAATTTAAAAAAATATTTTGATTTAATGTATACACACATGTGTGAAACATACAACTATTATAAGTGGTCAAATTAAGATATATGGAACTATTAATAGCAAGTTTTATAGAATGGTCCATTTTACAGTACTGAATTTTTTCTGCAAAATATTTATATATATGTGTTGCTCCTGTTTAAATTTGTGTAGAGGAAAGGGCATGCTCCTGGTTGCATGTTTTTTTTTCATTTTTTCCTGTAGGAGGGGTGGGTTAGAGAAAGATACTAATTTACTTTGTGAATTCTCTCAGGTTGGTCTAGGATTTCAGGATTTCTACTGTTAGAAATGCATAAATTATGCATGTCCTGATTTTCGAAGGTTCTAGTTCTTGCTGAGGTGTTTAAAGAAATCATATAATAGTTGAAGAACCTTAAGAAACTAGGGAGCTGGTTTAGTTAAACACTTGAGCACAGAATGCTCAAGATACAGTATGACTGCTTTTGATTTCTACCAGAGAATTGCTGAGCAGATGGAGCAGTGAAGTTGGTTTGGAAAGCTCTCAGGGCATTCAGTGGACAAGTATTACACATTATATGAGTAATTTGACAAGTTATCTTCAAAAATTGAATAGTAAAAAGAAATAATTGCATATTTTGTCTTCCAGTCATGCATGGTGCAGGAATAAGCCATGCCCCAGTACAGTTTGGGGGCTGACATGCTGGAGAGCAGCTCTGAGGAAAAAGACCTGGGAGTCCTGGTGGACAACAGAATGACCGTGAGCCAGCAATGGGCCCTTGTGGCCAAGAAGGCCAATGGCATCCTGGGGGGCATCAGGAAGAGTGTGACCAGCAGGTCGAGGGAGGTTATCATGCCTCTCTGCTCTGCTCTGGTGAGGCCCCATCTGGAGCACTGTATCCAGTTCTGGGCTCCCCAGTTCAAGAAGGACAGGGAACTGCTGAAGAGGGTACAGCAGAGGGCTAGAAAGATGATGAGGGGCCTGGAGCATCTCTCTTATGAGGAAAGGCTGAGGGACTTGGGTCTTTTTAGCCTGAAGAAGAGAAGACTGAGGGGGATCTGATCAACACCTACACATACTAAAAGGGTGGGTGTCAAGAGCATGGGGACAGTCTTTTTTTCAGTGGTGCCCAGTGATAGGATAAGAGGAAACGGGCACAAACTTGAATAGAAGAAATTCCACCTAAACATGAGGAGGAACTTCTTTCCTGTGAGGGTGGCAGAGACCTGGAAGAGGCTGCCCAGGGAGGTGGTGGAGTCTCCATCACTGGAAACATTCAGAACCTGCCTGGACATGTTCCTCTGCAATCTGGTCTAGGTGGACCTGCTGTGGCAGGGGGGTTGGACTAGATGATCTCCAGAAGTCCCTTCCAACCCCATATCATTCTGTGTTGTGAATGTCAGGTGGCTGAAAATGAAAATGATATGTATTATTAAAGTAGCATTGCCTAAGAGTCTTAGAATGCTGTTTGCATCCTTATGTCTTACTCTTTCGAGGAGAGAAAAAGATTTTACTTCCTCATCTCTTGCCTTTTTGGACTGAGAAGTTTTGGATTTCTCAAGTAAAGCTGTTCATCAGGGTTTTTTTGAAAAAAAGACTCAAGCGAAGCATGGAATAATTATGTGCCACAGTGATTAAAGCTCTAGTTTAAAAACCTCAGACAAATTCAACATGTAGATTGTGTTTGTAAAACACAGTCCATTTAAATTCCCTTTAATTTACCCAGAGAAGGAAAAAAATGTATCTCAGTGGTTATTAAGAGTTTTTCATCACAGAAGACAAATTAAATATATCTAAACATTACATTTCATTAAAGAGCTGCCCTACTAACACATCTTTTACTTTCAGATGTAAACTGTTCATTTTGTTTATCCTCTGTCTGCCCCACATATATGGAGCAAAAAGAACTAAAGAGAATCCTGGAGGCAAGAATATCTTTTTCAGTCTGCATTTTCTCACTCTGCTTTTTTCTTAAAACAAGTCATATTTGGCCATATCACAAAGTGCTAATTTCATCATTGTTATGGTTTGAGAAAACCCATAACAAGTTACTGTTGTTTAGACAATTATTCTATCACCTGATGACCCCTTCCCACCTGGAAAGGGGAATCGGGGAACACAAAGAAACACAAGGGTTGAAATATAAATAGATGTAATAGAATAAGACTAAATAAGACTAAATAATTAACAATAATACTAAAGAACCAATATTCATCTTGATACTGATGTAAGATATACAAAAATTATACTCAGCCAATGATATCAGTAGGAAGCTGTGCACTCCCAGCAGGGACAGCAAATGTCGGACACTGCCAGCACAATGGCTTCAGAAGGAAAGGGAGGCATCAGGGTTCAATCATGGGGGAAAGGAGTTGTCTGGACCCGCCACCATCAAGGGAGAGAGAGCTACGCAGCAAACTTTTCTAATTTATATTGAATGTGACGTTCATGGCATGAAATAATCCTGTTGGCCAGCCTGGGTAAAATGCCCTCCTCGTCCCCACACCTGGCAAGGCTTGAAAACACTGAGACTTTGAATCCCACATAGCCTGGCTGGCTATAAAGGAAATATTTTCATGAATTCAGACACCAGAGTCTTCTAAAAGTGCAGTTTTTCCCAGCATTAGAAGAAAAGCTGTGTCACTCAACCCAGGACATTGATAAAGCCCTAATATATTGCTGTCACTTTTCATAAAGTATGGAGGAAAGCAACTTCATGGGCTAAAAGGTGTAGTTTAAAAACTCTTTGAGTAAAAGTAGATGGGGCAAGAATTGAGTAGAGATGAGAGAGAAACAAGAAGCATTTCTTGAGAAGCGAGGTGTTCACCTCACTGTGCATGCTTTTATTTTTGTTCAAAACAGTGGATATCTCCATTTTATCATGGGAAAAAAATTATATACAGAAGAATTTGGATGACTAGTTTAAATGTTCAAGTTTTTTAGTAGAACTTAATTGTTCTCTTGAGGATAATGCAACTACCTGCTCTTTACAGTTTTCTCAGTATTCTTTTTTTCCTTTGAAAAAAAAAATAAAACCCACAATTTATTTTTTTCCCATTGTGCTCAAATTTCTTTTGGACTTTATTGGGTCCTCTTAAGAAAAAATAGTAATTGAATTGACATTTGGGATTTCAACTCTCTTTTCAATCGGTACTACTAGAACTCTTCCTATTTCTAAATGTATTCTCCATTTTTCTTCTATTTCCTGGTTTTGATCTCCATTTCCTTCATTCCAGACATCTATTCTTGCTTTTGATACAGGGCTCGATTATTTGTTTTAAATGTTATTGTCAATATGCCCTATTATTCAGAGTTCTAAAGTAGCTGTCTATCTTACAGTAGAATGAGCTCTAACTAATACTTGATTTCTTCTGAGGATGGAGATAAGTATCACTTCAAAATAACCTTTGTACTGTAGCCAGTTTAGAGAAAATTGGGCTTTAATCCAAAATGTCCAGTGAATTTCACAAAAACAGAGAAAAAAGACAACAGAGTATTGTTAGTAGCACTATGAAAGCAAGAAATCGCATTGTAAAATCAGAATTTAAAATGTTATCTTGCTGCTCCATGTGTAAAAAGAAGGAATTACAGAAAAGAAAGCACAAAGTTGCTCTTTGCCTACCTAAAAGATTTTTTTCATTTTAGCACTAGACTCTCCCTCATTTCTACGGTCTGCTTTCCAACTACTTACTTTGTTAGTATGGGTGCTGCAATAGCAAAACAGTGCTGACTGAGACATTTGTTTCCCTCAGTTATAACAGTATCTAGACGAGTTTGTTTATACTGGTTTGGAAATAAACTTGATTACCACCACAAATTCTTTCTACAGTAATTTCAGCAAAATTTATGTGATACTCAAGGAAAGTAGATTGGACCTTCTGGTATATGAGGTTTTGCCAGAAAAATCCTGGTTTTTCTGGCACACAAGAAAATAACCACACAAGAAATAACCAAACAAGTAGGGGCTTTTAATATTGATATACCGAGATATTAACTGCAGAATAATAGATTGTTTGGAATACTGAAAAATATGATGAAAATTATGACAAAAGAAGAAGGCTGCCGAAGTAGGTCCGACTATGTTTTCCTACTTTATATTGCAATATAAGATTTTGTATACTAGTAACACAGCTATTGGGAATCCTAATTCAGGAGCTGAAGGCTTTGTCTTAAATATCTGCCTCATAGCTAGAGATTTCAATGTATTGCTATGTCTTTGTGTCAGAGTAATTTCATTACTGGTACCAGCTAATGTAAGAATTTATCAATGTGTCTTTGCAAACTCAAATGTACCGCAGTTCAATGAAACACATCTGATAATTGCAGTCTTTGACTGCTATACTGAAATATAAAATAAATAGAGCTTGAAATGTATGATGATGAGACACTTGTATGTTGACTGCAAAGTGCTGGCATGTCGTATTGTGTTGATGGTTCTGGCGTTCCTGTTTCTTCAAAGAAACCTTAATCTGCATTTTCACATGATTCTTGAGAAGCAAACATTTTATATTACAATATTCTACAACCAGTGGAGAAAAGACAGAATAATGAATAAAAATGGTAAGATTACTTAGAATTCTTAGTTTCTTGGAAGTTTCTTCTTCCAGCTTCCCTCCTCTTCTGGAAAAGAGCCCCAGTAAGCTTCCAGATAGAACAAATTCAGTAGTTGTCAGCTGGACAGAAGAATGGGACACTCTGGAAACCAAACACTAATCTTAGAAAAGTGAGGGAATGATCAAATCACAGTTGTAGCATCATCACAAAACAAAGAAGAGGTAGTCTCTCGGACAACGCTTCTAAATCCCAAAACATGAAGAAATTGTAAGACTCTCCACAATTGGAGATAAGAATTTCAAACACCATTTTGGTGATATTTCCAAGGGAAAGCATAGATTTGATGAAAACTGCACTGTCATGGCAAAATTACAGCATATCTCTAAAACTACAGTCCGAGCTGTAAAGCCAAGAAGATTGGTGGTGTTGAAGAGGTGGAGTAGATGGGTTCTGGAACTGCATATGTTTCTGTGCAAATATTGATAAAATAGGTATTACAGAGAATAAGCAGAGTAAGTTGCATAAGAGCTTACTCAAATCTGACTTCACTGGTAGGCTGTGATTTAACAGAAGTGGTTATCCCTTAATCCTGGTTGTCTTTTCTGAAGTTTTTACTTGTCCTTGAACTCTTGCTCCTCTGTGAAGAAACCTTCTTTGTCCAACCACAAAAGAAGGGAAAAATATTTAAATGTTCGTAAGTCCACTTATATTGTCTAAGTGAAGTAGCTGATTCAACATTAGTACCAGATGTTGAGAATACATATTTTCAATTGAAAGGTATATAGGAGAAATATCTTACTATTACAGATAGTGCTCTGCAGCACTGATAAGTAAAACCTGTCTATGTTTATTAGTACATTCTGCTAGCTGTGTTTAAAGAGATAATGGAAATCCTCGTACAAGACTCCTCAAAGTGTAGAGTGTTTCCTGGATTTTCTTCATTATTTGGAATATATTTCAGGAATTCACTTAGGCTTTTTTTTTTTTTTATTAAAAAAAGTGAGATCCACAGACAAGTCTGGAATTTTGTTAGCAATATCTGTGTCTTTGTGAGCTCACTTTTCTTTCATGATTCGGCAGCATGTAAAAAATAATAGAAGCCTGTCAAGATAATACAAGCCTGTCAAGTCTTGCACACTGAGCACGAAATTCATACAGTTCGTTCTTTACTTATGTCTGCTTTGCTGCTCACAGAGTTGTCTCTCACAAAGCTTCTGAGTTTGGGGGCTTTATTCTCACTCTGTCTGTTCAGTGCCATATAGTATGAATTCATTTAAAAACAATATAAAAAAGGTGGGGAAGTGGTGAAGTGCAACTGAGTTTGACTTGTTTTAAAGTATTTTACAATTTATTACAAAAAAACACCCACAAACATTTTTTTAAGATGAAAATTTAAAGTTTTGTTTAGTTTCTATGCAGAGTTGGAGCACAGAGGTGGCCAGAATGCCCATGAATACTCTCCTAAAAATTTAGCTCAGTTCTCCAGACTACGTTGAAAATCTCAACATTAACATTTGTGAAAAGATTGGCTTTGAAAACTGGATGGAAGTCATTGCATCACTTGTGTTTATTAACAAGGAGTGGCTATTAGTCCCTGCTTAACTTGAACAGAATTTAAATTTTTGATCTGTATTGGAAAAGCTGATTGTCTTGCTGCCTCTCAAATTCTGTATCAATTCCATGGCACTCATCAACTTGAAAAAAATTATAATTTTGTGTTGGTTATTAATAAAGTCTTATTTAGACATAGCCTGTTCATTCTAAAGGTGCCTTTTTCTTTCACACTTCTTAGTTAATAAGAAATTAAATATGAGCAAAACTATTCGGATATTGCTGTGCTTTATTCCATTCCTCTATATATTCTCTCTACCTTTTCAAGTTTTTTTTCCTCAATTTTTTGGTCTTTAAATATCTGACATAGATACATTTTTATTAAAGAATATGAAGTGGAGGAGAAAAAACTAGATGTGTTCCACATAAATAAATTTAAAATGGCTTACAGCAGAGCGAAGTTCTTGGTATTATAAACTCTTTCCTTTTTTCTCTTTGGAGGAAAAAGTTAAATTTACATGAATCACAGTAATATAAGAAGTTCATAGAGACTCAGAGCAAATTGATAGTTGATGCTTTTTTTAACATCCACAAAATATTCTTTTCAGTCCTTTTCAGCCAACTTCTAATAAACTCTTTTTCCTCATTCAGTATATACAGTAAATGTTACAGTGCAGAAGGAAAGAAAAATATGCATTGTTGTGAAGTGTAGGAGTCCTGCTCATCGGAAAAAAAAACATGCAGCAGGCTGCAGCCCCTCTCTGGCAGCATCAGCACAAACCAGAAATGGCAAATGTTTCTGTGATTTAAATTTTTTTGCATTAGCTACATAGAGAAGTCTGGACAAAGCCTTTTCAGACACAGATTCTCTCTTGTGCATTTCATTAGATGTCTCAATATCGCTGCATCTTTAAAACCCTGTACTCTAGAAATGGTAGTGTTAAGCCTATTAATTAGAATTTGTGGTTGACTACTATTTGCATTGTGTTGTGGAAGGACAAACTCTATGAGCTGGAATTGAATATTGAGAATCCCACAGGAAACAGCAATTACCTGAGTACAGTTTTCTTTACATGTGTCAGGATTTTTCACGTAGGATTCTAATCTGTATTGATGATTTTTGAGGAAACGCTGATTACTCCCAACCTTGGCCCCCCTGGAAACTGCATCTATGCTTGATAATACGGAATCATGGAATTGTTGGAGTTGAAAGGGACCTTCTAGGGGATCATTTAGTCCAACTTCCCTGCCAAAGCAGGATTGCCTATAGCACATCACTCAGGACTGCATCCAGGCGGGTCGTGAAAATCTCCAGAGAGGGGGACTCCACACCCTCCCTGGGCAGTGTGTTCCAGGGCTCTGTCACCCTCACTGAAAAGAAGTCCTTCCTCATATTTGAGTGGAACTTCCTATGCTCCAGCTTGTGCCCGTTGCCCCTCATCCTGTCACTGGGAACCACTGAAAAGTGTCCAGCTCCCTCAAACCACCCTTTAGATACTTATAAGCATTGATAAGTTCTCCCCTCAGCCTTCTCTTCTCCAGGCTAAGGAGTCCCAGCTCTCTCAGCCTTTCCTCATCAGGGAGATGCTCCAATCCCTCCATCATCTTTCTTGCCCTACGCTGGACTCTCTCCAGCAGTTCCCTGTCTCTCTTGAACTGGGGAGCCAGTTTACTATCCACCAGAACCCCCAGATCCTTTTCCTCAGAAGTGCTTTCCAACAGGTCCATCCCTAACCTATATTGGTGCCTGGCATTCTTCCTCCCCAGGTGCAGGACCCTACACTTGCCCTTATTGAATCTCATTAGGTTCTTCTCTGCCCAGCTCTCCAGCCTGTCCAGGTCATGCTGGATGCTGGCACGGTCCTCTGGAGTGTTGGCCAGTCCTCCCATTTTGCTATCATCAGCGAACTTGCTGAGGATACACTCTGTCCCCTCGTCCAGGTCATTGATGAATATGTTGAACAAAACTGGACCAAGTATTGACCACTGGGGAACACCACTGGTTACAGGCCTTCAACTTGACCCTGCTCCGTTAATTACAACCCTCTCAGTTCTGTCACATAACCAGCTCTCAATCCACCTCACTGTCCCCTCATCTAGCCCAACTTCCTTAATTTTCTAATGAGGATGTTATGGGAGACAGTGTCAAAAGCCTTGCTGAAGTCAAGGTAGATGACATCTGCTGCTCTCCCCTCATCTGGCCATCATAGAAGGCTATTGGATTGGTCAAGCATGATTTACCCTTGGTAAATCCATGTTGACCATTTCCAATAACTTCTTTATCTTCCATGTGTTTGGAGATGACATCCAGAATGAATCTCTCCGTTACCTTCCCAGGGACGGAGGTGAGACTAACTGGCCTGTAGTTTCCTGCGTCCTCCATCTTGCTCTTTTTGAAGACTGGAATGATATTTGCCTTCCTCCAGTCTTTAGGTACTTCTCCTGTTCTCCATGATCTTTCGAAGATGATAGAGAATGGCCCAGCAATAACACCTGCTAGTTCTCTCAGCACTCGTGGTGCATCCCATCTGGGCCCATGGACTTAAGGATGTCCAGTTTGGCCAAGTGGTCTCTAACCCAGTCCTCCCCTGCAGAGGGAAAATCTTCCTCTCTCCAGACCTTCCCCCTTGTCTCCAGGGTCTGGGATTCATGAGGGACAGCTTTAGCGGTGAAGACCAAAGCAAAGAAGGCATTCAGTAACTCTGCCTTCTCCATGTCTTCCACCACCAAGGCACCCACCTCATTCATCAGTGGGCCTACATTTTCCTCAGTCTTCCTTTTTCTATTGATATACTGAAAGAATCTCTTCTTGTTATCTTTAACCGTAGTGGCCAAGCTGAGTTCTGCTTGAGCTTTTTCCGTTCTAATTTTCCCCCTGCATATCTTTACTGCATCTTGATAGTCCTCATAAGTTGCCAACCCCCTTTTCCAGAGACCATAAACTTTCCTTTTGTTCCTGAGGTCCAGCCAAAGGTCTCTATTTAGCCAGGCTGGTCTTCTTCCCCATCGGCTCGTTTTTTGGGAGCTGGGGATGGCCTTCTCCTGTGCTTTTGAGAATTCCTTCTTGAAGTATGACCAGCCTTCCTGGGCACCTGCGCCCTTCAGGACTGTCTCCCAAGGGACACTCTCAACCATGCTCCTGAACAGGCCAAAGTCTGCCCTTTGGAAGTCCAAGGTGGCAGTTCTGTTGGCTCCCCGCTTTGCTTCTCCAAGAATTGAAAACTTATCATTTCGTGATCACTCTGTTCAAGATGACCTCCAACCTTTACATCCCCCACAAGACTTTCTCTGTTAACAAGCAGCAGGTCCAGTAGGGTGCTTTCCCTGATTTGCTTCCTCACCAGCTGCGTTAGGAAGTTGTCTTCCACACACTCCAGGAACCTCTGGGACTGTTCCCTCTCTGCTGTGTTATATTTCCAGCAGACATCGGGGAAGTTGAAGTTCCCCATGAGAACAAGGGCGAGCAATAGTGAGACCTCTGCCAGCTGTTTGTAGAATATTCCATCAATCTCTAGATCTTGGCTGGGGGGTCTGTAACAGACTCCCACGATGGTGTCTGCCTTACTGGCCTTCTTGATTCTTACCCGTAAACACTCAACACTGTCATTCACATTGTTGAGTTCTAGGCAATCATATCTGTCTCTAACGTAGAGGGCCACCCCCACGCCTCTCCTTCCATGCCTGTCCCTTCTGAAAAGCTGGTAGTCATCAATCGCAGCACTCCAGTTGTGTGAGTCTTCCCACATGTCTGTGATGGCAACTATGCCATAATTTTCCTGCTGTATGGTGGCCTCCAGCTTCTCCTGTTTGTTGCTCATGCTGCATTCTTTCGTATAGATACACTTCAGCTGGACTAATTGTCCTGCCACTTTTTTGGGGGGACAAGCCCTAATTCCCATCTGACTATGCTCAGGCCTTTCTGTAGTCACCAACCTATCATTACTCCTCATGTCTTTGGTACCACATGGATCACCATCGCCCACCTCCACTGAGATGACGGACTGCAAGACCTTGCTAGTATGTTTACCCACAAGCACTGGCATGCTGCTCCCAGCAGCATTCTTTTTTTCTTAGTTGAGGAAGTCCTTAGGCTCAGGGGGGAGGGTCTAGCCCTCAGCGACTCACTGGATGGATCTTCCCCTCCATCCTCATTTATCTGGCCCTCAATTTCCAGAGCCCCATACTTATTATGCAAAGGCAACTGGGTAGGTAAGGGGGGGCCAGGAGGGGTTTTGCTTGCCTCTCCGAGGAGGGACCCATCTCCATTCTCCCCTGTCACTTAAGTCATAGAATCATAGAATCATAGAATCATCTAGGTTGGAAGAGACCCTTGGGATCATCGAGTCCAACCATCTACCCTAATCTACAAAGTCCTCCCCTACACCATATCCCTCAGCACCACATCTAATCGTCTCTTAAACACATCCAGGGATGGTGACTCAACCACCTCCCTGGGCAGCCTATTCCAATGCCCGACCACCCTTTCCGTGAAGAACTCCTTCCTAATGTTCAGTCTAAACCTACCCTGTTGCAGCTTGAAGCCATTTCCTCTCGTTCTATCATTAATTACCTGTGAGAAGAGACCAGCACCAACCTCTCTACAGTGTCCTTTCAAGTAGTTGTAGAGAGTGATGAGGTCTCCCCTCAGCCTCCTCTTCCTCATACTAAACAGTCCCAGCTCCCTCAGCCTCCCCTCGTATGATTTATTCTCCAGGCCCTTCACCAGTTTCGTTGCCCTCCTCTGCACACGCTCCAGCACCTCGATATCTCTCTTGTGTTGAGGTGCCCAAAACTGGACACAATACTCGAGGTGTGGCCTCACCAGTGCTGAGTACAGGGGCACAATCACTTCCCTACTTCTGCTGGTCACACTATTTCTAATACAAGCCAGAATGCCGTTGGCTTTCTTGGCCACCTGGGCACACTGCCGGCTCATATTCAGCCGCCTGTCAATGAGAACACCCAGGTCTCTTTCTTCCAGGCAGCTCTCTAGCCACACTTCCCCAAGCCTGTAGCGCTGCATGGGGTTCTTGTGGCCCAAGTGCAGAACCTGGCACTTGCCCTTATTGAAGCTCATCCCATTGGTGCTGGCCCAATGATCCAATCTATCTAGGTCTCTCTGTAACGCTTCCCTATCCTCCTGGGAATCAACACTCCTGCTTAACTTGGTGTCATCTGCAAACTTGCTGATGATACACCCTATGTCCTTATCGAGGTTATCAATAAAGACGTTAAACAGGAATGGTCCTAACACTGAGCCCTGAGGGACACCACTTGTGACCGGCCGCCAGCTGGATTTAAATCCATTGACCACTACTCTTTGGGACCTTCCAGTCAGCCAGTGCTTGATCCAGCGGATTGTATGCTCATCCAGGCCATGTGAAGCCAGTTTTTCCATAAGGATTGTATGGGGGACAGTATCGAATGCTTTCCGGAAGTCCAGGTATACAATATCCACAGCCCTTCCTTCGTCCAATAATCTGGTTATCTTGTCATAGAAGGAGATCAGGTTCGTCTGGCAGGACCTGCCTTCCATAAACCCATGCTGACTAGGCCTGATCCCCTGGTTGCCCATTATGTGGGTTTTGATGGCATTCAAGATGACCTGCTCCATGACCTTCCCTGGTATCGAGGTCAGACTGACAGGTCTATAGTTTCCTGGATCCTCCTTTTTGCCTTTCTTGTAGATGGGTGTTACATTTGCCACCCTCCAGTCCATCGGTACCTCCCCTGTTAGCCATGACTTGCTGTAAATGATGGAGAGCGGTTTGGCGAGCACGTCTGCCAACTCTTTCAGCACTCTTGGGTGCAGCCCATCCGGTCCCATAGACTTGTGTGCATCCAAGCAGCATAGCAGGTCCCTCACCTCTTCCTCCTTAATCACAATGCCCTCATTCTGCTTCCCCTCCCTGTCTCCTAGCTCATGAGGCTGGGTGTCCAGGGAACAGCTAGTTCCACTGCTAAAGACTGACGCGAAGTAGGCGTTGAGAACCTCAGCCTTATCCTCATCCTTTGTGACTATGTTTCCCTCCACATCCAATAAAGGAGGGAGGTTTTCCCTAATCCTCCTCTTGTTGTTAATGAATTTATAGAAGCATTTTTTATTATCCTTAACAGCTGCAGCTAGGTTGAGCTCTAGCTGTGCTTTGGCCCTCCTTATTTTCTCCCTGCATAGCTTTGCTACATTTTTATACTCTTCTTGAGAGACTTGCCCCTTCTTCCAAAGGTTGTAGACTCTCTTTTTGTTTTTGAGATCCATCAAAAGATCCCTATTTACCCAGGCTGGCCTCCTACCCCGCCTACTTGTTTTTCGGCTGGTGGGAACAGCCTGCTCCTGTGCCTTTAAGATTTCGTTCCTGAAATACTTCCATCCTTCCTGGACTCCCGTATCCTTAAGGGCTTCCTCCCAAGGGATTTTGTCCAGCAGTCTCCTAAACAGATTAAAGTTTGCCCTCCGGAAGTCTAAGGTGGCAGTTTTGGTAGCCCTTCTCCTTGTTTCTCCAAGGATAGAGAACTCGATCATCTCATGATCACTGTTCCCTAGACGGCCTCCAACCCTTACTTCCCCCACAAGTTCTTCCCTGTTCACAAGGAGCAGGTCTAGGAGGGCACTTTCCCTGGTTGGGACGCTTATCAGTTGCATGAGGAAGTTATCCTCTACACATTCCAGGAACCTCCTGGAATGTTCCCTGTCAGCTGTGTTGTACTCCCAGCAGATATCGGGGAGGTTAAAGTCCCCCACAAGAACAGAGGCATACGACTGTGATATTTCTCCCAGTTGCTTGTAGAAGGCTTCATCCACCTCACTGCTTTGGTTGGGAGGTCTATAGCAGACCCCCACAGCGATATCACCTTTATTTGCCCTTACCCTAATCCAAACACTCTCGACCCTGTTATCACTATAATTAATTTCTGAGCTCTCGTAGCATTCTTTAACATACACAGCCACTCCGCCACCTCTCCTTTCCTGTCTATCCCCCCTGAATAGCTTGTATCCTTCAACTGTGGCACTCCAGTCATGTGAGGCATCCCACCACGTTTCTGTGATAGCCACTATGTCATAGTTTTCCTGGTGCATCATGGCTTCAAGCTCCCCCTGTTTGTTGTTCATACTGCGTGCATTGGTATAGATGCACTTCAGACGAGTTAATGGTTTCAACATTTTTTTTTGAGTGTGTGCCCCATTTCCTACCAGGCCCCTCTCAGGTGTTTCCATAACTTCTAGGTGTCTATCACTTCCCTGAAATGCATTGGTAGGGTAAGAGTCCTTGCTAGTCCACCGTCCCTCAAGCCCTGCCGCGTTTCCCTTGAGTTTAGTCCTGACAGGCCCTGTCCCCCCCTCCCCACTCATATCTAGTTTAAAGCCCTGTTAACGAGCCCTGCTAATTCCTGTCCCAAAGTTCTTTTCCCCCTTTGGGACCGGCACATCTCACCTGCCACCAGCAGGCCAGGTGTCTCATATGCCAACCTATGATTAAAAAACCCAAAGCCCTGTCGATAACACCAGTCCCGAAGCCACAAATTGACCTGCTGTCTCTTCCTATTTATTTCCTCACTCATGATAGCCATTGGTGGGATAGAGGAGAACACTACTTGTGTTCCCGATCCCTTAAGCACCCTTCCCAAGGCTTTAAAATCTCTTTTAATTGATTTTAGGCTCCTTCTTCCCACATCATCACTGCCCACCTGAAATACTAAAAGGGGGTAATAATCGGAGGGCTTGACTAGAGTAGGAACTTTGTCCAACACATCCCTGACCCTTGCCCCAGGAAGGCAGCAGACTTCCCTGTGAAGCGGGTCAGGACGGCATATTGGTCCCTCTGCCCCCTTCAGCAGAGAGTCACCCACAACGATGACCCTTCTGCTTTTCCTTTTGGAGCTCGTTGTGATGCCAGGTCTACGGCAACTTGGTTTTTCTGGCATTTCCGGCCTAGGTGTACCATCCTCCTCTCCAACAGCCAGCTCCTCCTGCCAGATTCCATACTGGTTCTGCAGGGGTAACTGGGGAGGAGGGAGGGACAGGGGAGGGCTTTGCCTGTGTCGCCTAGGAGGGACCTGTTTCCATTCCCCCTCTTCTCTGAGATCCTCTTCTACTACCAGGTGAGAAGAGGGGGGAGGGTCCTCAGGTGTATGTGAGGCCTCAATGTGTTCCCTTGCTCTCAGGGAGTGCACCCGCCAGTCTATCTCCTTCTCGCACTCCCTGATAGTCCTCAGCCTTTCCACTTCCTCCTTCAGTTCAATCACCATGCTGAGGAGATCATTCACCTGTTCACATCTCACACAGGTGTTGTCCCCACTGCTCTCCATAGCAAGGGCCAGGCTCCGGCACTCCTTACAGCCAGAGGCCTGGACACCCATGTGTTTGTGTGGGGCCTCTGTCTGAGTGCCCACAGCTTTCTTAACAATAGCCTTTGACCTAGTTCGAACCATAGCTGGTTGTCCGTAAGCCAGAGACAGCAGAAGGGTCAGTTGGAACAAGCTTGTTGATCGTCTGACTACTGAAATGAAATGGACTTACCTTGTACAGTGACAGAGGCTCAGAACCCTGCCGTACAAGGTACAGCCACGTGAGGCACCGACCAGGACACACTCGGTGCTCGCGTGGGCCGAGACTAGTCTCGGCCCTCCCTGCAGCTCCTTATCAGCTGGGGTGTGATGAGCCGCGGGAGGCGCTGGCTCCGCCCAGGCCTAGTCAGCAGCCCGCCCACCAGCTGTCAGCCCCCAACACGAGGCGGCGGCTTTGCCCGGCGTCAAAAAAGCCCCCAAGAGAGCTTTTCGTCGGCCTTTTTAGCCACAGATCCCTTCTCCCAGCGCAGTCTTACCTGCCCTGGTAAGTCCTCCCCTTCTGCCTGCCTACAGGAGGGAAGGGGATCATCCACTTCTTGTAGAGCCTCTACCCGCTGGCTTTGCCTCAGGGTATGGCTCCACCAATCTATTTCACTTTCATAATCTCTGATGGTTCTTAACCTTTCTACCTCCTCCCAAAGTTCGACCACCTGCCTGAGCACATCGTTTATCTGGTCACACCACACACAGGCAGTGTCTGGCTCCCTCTGGCACCAGTGCCAGGCCCAGGCATTCGCTGCAGCCCGAGGCCTGCATGGCCGCCTGTTTGCGCGGGAGCTCAGTCTGAGTTCCCACATTCTTTCTTGCAGTGGTTTTTGGCCGTTTTGCGGCCATGTTCTTCTCTCGAGCTGGGAGGGGGCCAGTCACTGCTCACTGCTTCCCACACACGTGCCCCTGCACACTGATGTCCCTCCCCTTGCGCTCACCCATGTGTGCCTGGCACGCACTGCACAGCTGCGGTGGCTGGAGCTGCTTTTAAATTTGCCTCGGCTCGCCCAGCACGCCCCCAGCCATGTCAGCCTCGCAGCTCCCTCAGGAGATTCCCAAATCTTTGCAGGCCTCTCCACTTTTCCTCGGCTTCTCCATATTAATAGCGGCTGGATGAAATGTACCCCTTCATCCTTTCCACTTACTCCTTGGATAATTAAAGATTAGCTTGACAACTGTCTCCCCTTAGGCACAAAGTTTAAAGTAGATTGAGAGGCTCCGGTATCCACTAAAAAGTGTACCTCATCCCGATTTGGACCCACCTGACAGGGTATCAAGGGCTCCAAGGTGGTGGGTCCCTGGAATAGTGGGAGCCCCTGACACACCTAACAATCCCTTTCCATCAACCAGTGGACTTCCTCCTCATTAGAATCCACCTGCCTCTCTCTTCCAATGTCCTTCTTTCTTACAAATGGCACACTGATTTCTTCCCAGCCAAGGCCTGGGCTAACCCTCCCCACCGAGGAAGACACGTTTGTGTTAAATCCTGACGGTTGCCCCCTCCCCTTTGCTCCTGGAGATCCCTGCATTTTTCCCTTTGGAGGCTGCAAAAGCTGTTCTGTTCTGTTCTCACCTGCTTGATTTAGACCAGTGCATCCTTCAGACTTGTGACCCATCTGAGAAGACCAGAAGACTGGAAAGTTTTTATGAAAGCCATGGATGTCATTGTTGCAGTGGTTCTGGATGTGCTTGGTCCTGATTCTCATTGGCCCTGTGTTGCCACCTGACTCAGCACTGGCTCCCACAGAACCTGGAAGAAGTGGTGCTCCCATCCTCGCCTCATGCAGGAATGACCTTGTCCTGTGGTTCTGGTGCTGGGGTGGGGGGTTGTATGAGGACAAACTCCCACACCACAGGGTCCCATACTCTTGAGATGTGCGATAGCCTTGGCAGTTGTCAGGATTCCTGTTCACATGACAAGGTGTTCCAAAGCCAAGGGGTTATTTCTGAGCAGCATCAGCAAGGCAAGGACTGATGGCCGTTAGCAGTGGAGTAACTAGTGATGTCTTTGTCAGCTTCAAGGGGCAGTGCCTGAAAGAGGACTTGCTGCAGTGTGTCCCACCCTCCAATGCCTCAAGGAGTGATGAAGGGTTCCCCTGTGCCCCCACCTAATTCCTCCTGCAAAACAATGGCTTTCTCCCCCTACAGTCATTGTGCAGGCAGAAAGACAACAAAAAGGACACAGGCAGGGTTGCAACAATTGTTTAATGAGTCTAAAGAGGGAAATGAGGTCACACCAAGTGGAGGCCCCCAGTGCAGGGAGCAGAAGGAGCAGACAAGAATGTGTTCCCCTTTCGCTGTGGCAGCGTTCCCACAGGGCATCTGTTGATGTGCCCAGCAAAGGGAGACAGGCTGCAGGTCCCTCCAGGCTTGTTTCTTGGGTCTCACAAGAGGCTTTATGGGGAACACAAGAAAACAAAGAAAAGAGATAAAAAGAGTGAGAGGAAAACAAGAACAGGAAGGGTAGACATTGGCCGTGTTTTCAGAGACCCCAGGTTGACATCTTCACATCTGCCCTTGCAGGGTAAGCTGCTCTTAAAACAACAGCATGCAGTTTAATCCTCTGTCCAGCACCATGTTTTGGGTTCTGACGGGTCTTGTATGAGGCCACTGCTTATATCTTTAGCAGGGAGGGCATCTGCTGCCACAGTAGCAGCTGGTAATGCAGGAGAGGTCACAGCAGGCAGAGCTGATGGGCACTCCATCACAGCTGAGGATGCTGCCAACAGCAGCGGAGGTGGAGGATCCCACCACGGTGTTCTGTGGAAAGGAGCTGAGGATGGGGCCGGGCAGGGTCACCACCACAGGAGGGGGTTCAATGATGATGGTGGAGTTCTGGCATTGCCTGACACAGGGCTCCTTGCAGCTGTTGGCCAGTGGGGTCGGGCCACAGGGCTGGCAGGGCAGGCACAGGGCAGGACATATCTCAAGGGTGGAGGTGAACCTGGGAGAGGAGCAGGGAGGAAGCAGAGCACAAGGGTGGGTGAGGAGCAACTTTGATACCCTGTCACAAAGGAGCCAAGCCACTACTGAGTGGGGAAGCTGGAAGCTTGGGCAGGAGCCACTTGTTCTTCATTGCCCTACAAAGAGCAGCCTGGCCCAGGGTGGTCTTTTTTTAGTGCATAAACAACAACAACAAAGCCTCTGCTGCGTCCCAGCCTCTCTCTAAGCAGATGTTCTCACATGACGAGAAGATCCAAAGCCCAGGACATGATATAGCCATAGTTAGCTGAGATGTACAACAAGGAGAGATCTCCCTTTGGAAGAGAAGGAGAAGGAGCTTCAGACTCACCTGGTTCCCAAGGAGAAGGAGGCAATAGAAGTGGATGAGAAAGCAGGGATCTGTGCTGGCTTTTATACCTGTCCTTCATTGCCGCAGGACCAGAGGTCACTTGTTTGCAGAGGTAACAATTTTCTGAAAAGCTCATCTTGAATGCAAACTATCACAACTAGTGATATGGGCTGTGCTTTGGTTTCCAACACTGCTGCCTTTTCATTTCCAGGTTTGTGCCATGACCATTCCCCAATTAAAGTTTCCTTTGAGCACAGGACTGAAAGGCCCCAGGATTTCTAGGGCAGGAATGCAGCAGTGCAGGCAGAAGACTCAGCTCAAGTTCTGGATGGGTGCACAGAAGTAAAGACACCTCAGCCTGGGTCACTCTGGTGGAGCTGTTTGAAGTGTCATTCTCAGGAGGAAGCTCCAGCCATCCTCAGCTGGATGCTGAATGCCTCCCTTGCATGAGGAAGTACCACGTCTTTCCCTCCATCTTCAGCTCATCCCGATGGTCACTTGTTCCCTCCCCATCTGTGTGCGTTGTGCAGTTTGGTTCTGACCCCATCCTGCCTAACACTGACGTCAGGAAAAAAAACTGGCTGGTTTGGACTTGTCCCCACTCTAAGCAGTCTGTGAGTACACAAACAATGGCGTGGGAATGCCCAGGGCCTTGTGCTTCCCCAGTATGTTCTAGGCATGTGACAGGAGTTTCCACTGTCCTTGGCAGCATCCATGGTTGGTTGTGTCCCTACGTGTCTTCTTGTCTTATGTGCACTTGTGTGCAGCTGTGCTTGTGTGCAAGAATGTGGGAGCACAAATTTATGGGTGACTTGGTGCTGATGTGCATTAGTGTATGTGTGTGTCCCTGTGTGTCCTCATCACAAGGGAAGGTGCTTCTCATGGCAGGGACACTTACATGAGCACTATACTGCAGCAGGTTCCCAGGGAACCCCAGTGCAGCTAAGTGACAATGGCACCAGCCCACTGGAGATCTGTCCAGGGATGAGACCCTGAAATGCAGCCCCTGGTTCCTGAGCCCTCCTTCTCCTGCCCCTGCAGAGCTCATACTATGCTGCTGCCCATTTCAGGCTACAACAAGGATGGATTCACTCCAGCTTGGATCCTTAGTTGAATTCAGCATAATATACTGGGAGCTCCTCAGCATGGCTGGCAGTCCCCACTCCCTGCTCCTCCAGGCCAGGACACACCTGCCCTCCCCAGCACTAGAGAGTTCAAAGGATGGGATTGCTTTCTGGGCAAGAAGGTAGCTGAGGAATCCTGCCCACCTTGTGCTGGCCATTCCTGAGTGGATCTGCTTCCAAAGCACTGTTGACTGTATCTGGGGTGGGACACAGCCCTCCCTCATGCCCAAGCCAATGCCAAATGTACTTGTGCCCTTCACAGGCCAGGCAGGGGCCGAGACCTTGTCCCAAACAGGTAGTGCATGAAAGGAACACAGAGTCTGATATCACTGCACTGTGAGCAGAAGAACAGACTCTCTGGATTTCACAGGAAATGCCAAAGGACTAATGACAGCTCTGATGTTCATGCCCAGAATGTTCATGTCCCATTCTGGAATCTCCGTCTGAGTTCCCAGCAACTGCCCCTGGGAGGGCAGGTACATTGGATCCAAGGACACACTCCTCCAAAGCCAACTGCTGTCCCGCAAGGGTGACCAGAAGAGACCCTCATTCTAACAAGGGCTGTGCACAGTATAGAAAATTCCTGAGCCCATATCCCTGCTTGAAGGTTTGTCTGCCTGGACTCACGTCCAGCTTGGTGATAAGGCAGCCGAGGGCTCTTCCACTTCCCTCTAGTGACCCCATAGAGATCAGTGCCAGAGAGCTCTTCTAGGAAAGCTCGGCCAGGGCTGTTTTCCCTCCCCATGGAGGTGCTTCTGAGCTGAGAAGCTGATGGCCATGCTCATTGCTTTCTCAGGACGTTACAGGCACTGTGGAGAAGGGAGAGGAAGGCCACCTGTGTACCTAGAGTTGAGTAAGACCTTTGACAGCCTCTCGCCTACTTCCTTCATATCCAAATTGGTGATAAATGGGTTAGAGAATGGTAAGGGGAGATGAAAATTAACTGGAATGTTGGGCAGAAAGAGTTGTGACCAGTGGAGCAAAGCCCAGCTGGCAGACACCTGCTAGTGGGGTCTCTCAGGGATCAGCAGTAGGACCAATACTGTTTCTTGATTTCATGAGCAACATAAAAGGTGGGAAGGAAGGCACTCCCACCAAGGCTTTGGCCTTGGGGGAAACAGGTGGAACACTGATCTGTGTTAGTTCAAGTGTTCTGAGCAGGTCCAGGAACCACTTGTTCAGAGGAGGCGGAGAAGATGGCCCTAGACTCTGGAACTCCCCGTTGTCAGGAGTAGAGGCAATGGACAGCAGCTGGAACACAGGGAATTCTCGTGAAGCAGAAGGCTAAAAGAAATAGTGAGTCAAGGAAGGGATTTCCCAGGGAGGCTGTGCAGTCTCCATCCGGGCAGGTGTTCAACACTGGACTGAATGTGACCTTGAGCAGCATGGTTTGTTACAATCAGGTGTGGATGGAGATGACCTCTCACCCACATCCTGACTCTGTGACACCCTTTCCTGGCTCTCCCTGACCCCTGCCCACCCAAGCGCACATTTGTCCTCACACTCCCTCTGCCACAACACAGCTTTGGGGGCATGGTGCTGGGACTGCAGAGCGGCAGCTGAAGGGACCTCTCGGCCTCCTCGCTCCCCGCCGCAGCAAACCCGTGGCTGCTGGTTCCAGCCCCTGGGCTGGGAGAGAGCTCAGGGAAGGGGGGGCATGGCCTGGGCCGAGGCCCCGCTGCTGCGCCGGGCTGCAGGTGGCGCTGTGCC
>JAHREE010090369.1:0-12458 GCA_033628505.1 Tringa tobata | reverse complement strand
AACTGGGACCCTGAAAACAGCCTGTTTCTTTCAGCTCCTGGCAGCATGAAGCACCTCTCTCTCCCTCCAGATGTTCGCTGTGTTTATAGCTGCTGAAGCAAGAGACTGAACTCTCTCATTAATACGTTTCTCTCTCCCTTTCTCTCTCTCTCTCTCTCACATTGAAGCCAGAAGTCTCAGCTCAGAGGTTGCAGCTGGAAAGGAGCTGGGGGTGAGGGGTGGGAGAGAGAAGGGAGGTGTATGCAAGCCTCCCATCCCATTCAACTCCCCCTCTCCACTTTCCCCCCCCCGAATCCTCCCAAAATACACATGCCCCGAAAAAAGAAAAACACTAGCAGATTTTTTATTTCAGAAAGTAAACACTTAGGCCATGGGGGTCTGGAGGTTATGGGAAAAGAGGAAACCATTGGGCTAATCAGGCCGGGACACACTTCCCCTGCTGAAATAAACCAGAAATCATTGCATTACAGGGCGACGCCGTGGTTAACCCTGGTGCTGCCAACACAGCTGAGTGCTGGGGAGCTGCCGAGAGCCTGGAGCCTGCCCACGCTTTTTCCCCAGCTCCCTGGTTCTCAGCCAGGGCGAAGCACCGGTGTGGAAGGGGAGCCAGCACTCTGCAGCAGCCCTTTGGCATGCCTGCCCGTTGGGAACGAGCCGTTGGGAATTTTTTAGTAGGAAATGAAAGCTCTTTTTTTTTTTTTTTTTTTTTCCTATGGTTTATGAGCCATCCTATAGAATTTCATAGTTATTCTTGCCTGAGAACTCTGCCTGACGGTTGCAAACCTCTCCATAGAGGAAATCTTTCTCTGCTTGAATCAGCGAGATTTGGGGGTAATTTCTGCAGAGCTTTGAACGGTTCTCAGAAAGCTCTTTTTCTCATCTTCACGGGATTTGCATTAGGTGTATAAATGATTAGAATACTGATTATTTGGTTGCAAACCCTCCAGAGAGGGATCCTTCCCACTGTCTTTTACTCCTGTGTTTGTAGAGTGCCCAACATATTGGATCTGCATGTAAAATGGGGGACCCTTGATGCTTCTGCAGGACAAAGAACAGCTATAGCCCAGGTGTAAGTGAGCTAAGGGGCCCTTTGTACCAGCTTTACAAAGAGATCTCAATTTACCCTCTCTAAGCCTGGCCTTGGACTTCCCCTGGCTCTTTTCACAGTCTGAGTTGCAGACTGTAAATGGACGGTCACTACCAGGTCTCACACATTTTGAGACCGCTGCAGCTATCTGTGTTTCAGAAAGGCTGGATCTCTAAGCACAAATGGTTATCACCGTAAATGAATATTAGAGATTGTCTGTTGCTGTGACCCTTGGGTCTGTTTGATCAGAGCTCCTCACCACGATTGCTGACTCCTCATCCTGCCAGGCTGAGATTTTCAGAGAAGCCCGGGTGGGTTTTGCAGCCTGATGCATTCAGGCTGCTTTGGAACCCCCAAATCTTCACAGGATGCCCCTGCTGACACGGTCCATGATGGACTTCACACTCTCCTGCAAGCCTGCCCTCTGCCAGCAATTACTGAGAGGGATCAGGGCTGAAAGGAAAAGCCAGCACGGAGCACTTTGTACCCAAGGGAAAGTGAACTTTCCATTGACACCCCTGAAGAAGGTTTTACCCCATCTGTTACAGTGCAAGTGCTGGCGGTGAAAGGTGCCGTCACCGGTTTCTTGAGCCATCAGCCCGGCTCTTGCGACATCCCCACCAGAAGGCAGATCCCCAGATAGCTCTCGACAGGGGGGCTGCAGACCTGCCGTGTCCCACCCCGCTATCTCAAGAATGCATTTGAACAGTAGCTGTTTCTGCAGCCTCTGGAGGTCGAGGCTTCAGATGGGAATCAAGCTCTCTGGAGGTAGTCCCACGGGGCAAATTTCAGAATTTTTGGAGTTGGTGTTCAGTTCAGATAAGCCCTTGAGAGCTCAGATACTTTATCTGAACCTTATCTGAGCTATTTGCATCACTTCAGTCTGAGAAACCAGGCTGTCAGACCTTTGGAGAGGGGGGCGAGTTGCATTAGGATGGTCTGTCTTGTTTTTTTCTTGTTGTTTCTAACACACAGACACCTCCAGGAGGATTGGACTCTCCTCTGCCCCATGCAGCTCAAGGAGCTTATACACAGGCTGGCCAGATGAAGAGCAAGAAGGAGAAATACCATGCCTAGAGCCACACAAGAGTAAAGGCAGGATTAGAACCAATATTCCTTGAAAACCCTGTAAGGGATTGCATCTCTCTGCTCTCTTTCTGAAACAGAATAGAAATTAGCTCAAGCTGCCCCTGTTGTTAATTGTGGATGGAGATGATTCCTCCTTTTCAGACCAGACCTGGGCTGAAACCAGAAGGTTTAAGCTTTCTCAAATGCGGTGTGCTTTCCGCGCCGTGTTTACTAGACCCTGTTTGGTGAAATTTCTCCCCTTGTCTGGAGCTCCTGGGGGGAAATATGGGGTCTGTGGGTCTCCTAGCATCCCTCCTCTTCACCCCTGCTTTGCAGCAATCATCTGACTGAAAGGACCCTGCAACACAGGGGTCCTTTAGGGATGCAACATTCTCTTCCCGGAGCTGGGGAGGTTCATTCACCTGAGCTCTTGGTCCTGGTGGCTCTTCCCCAGAATCCGTGGTCTTCCGTGGAGGAAGAGTTCTCAGGGACAGCAGATTTAGGAGATCTGGCTGAGCTTAGGGGGTCTTACGAGTGGGATTTGGAAGACCTTGGCTACGTCACTTAACAGAAAGTCACCCCACTGACTTCCACTGGAGTGGGATGCCTAAATCATTCAAATGGCTGCCTGTGAGCCACTGCGTAGCAGTTTCTCACGTTGGAGATGCAGATGATTAATTCATTGCACATTTTATTGCGATGCTTAATTCATTGAGGTCAGGCGAGTGGCTGGAAGTCCCTGGAGAACGGTGTTGTACAAGTGCTTGGTATTGTATAAAAAAAAAAAAAGAATAAATAGAAAAAATAGACATCTTAAACAACACGGGGCCGCTAGCGCGGCTGAGCCCTTGAAGCTGCTGAACACGTGCTGGAGTTTACACAGCCCACCGGATGGACCTTCCCCTGTGGGGTTTTGTATCAATAGGCTTTGAAAAAGTTGCAGCGGGTCAATTGTTGGCCGTTTGACAATGGATGAAATAGAGTTTCTCTCCCTGCAGCTGGTTCCCGGGGAGGGAGCCGCCTCTCTGGCTAACGAGGCCGTGTGTGTGCGCGTCGGGACGATGGTTTCTCTGCAGAGGAGCCATGGGAGAGTTGCAGCGGGCGGCTTGCCGGCCTCCAAATGACTCGAGTGAGGTGTGGGAAAAGCTTGGGATGGAGGGTGGAATTTGCACGCGGGCTTATTTTCAGCACTAGGTTTACGAAAGGAGACTCTCAGCCAAGCACGAGCGGTGCAGGTCCATCCCTCGGGAGCTGCCTTCGGAGATTTCTGATCCCCTCTTAGAGGCAAGGGCTACTTTTTCACTGTTTTTTTCCTTCCCCCCACCCCTGACTCTGCAAGGGCAGGTTTGGGATTCAAGGTTGGGATCTAACCCTTAAACCCCTAAAGCCGGCGGTGAGCCTGCGGGAAAAGAGGGTCGGCTTCAGCCCGCTCGGTGGGAACGCTGCCATGGATTTTAGCAACGGAGGGGGTGGGGGCACACACCAAAAAAAAAGCAATATAATAAAGTTCACGACAGGACTTCCCTTCCTGGAAAGGGAAACAAGGCCGCTGACATGGCATACGCTGCGCGAGCAGGGCGGTAAAAAACACTTGCAGATATTCGTGCTTCCCGTAGCACTAATGGAATGGAGCAAAAAGAAACTGCTCCACCAAAGCAGAGATGGGGTTTCTAAGAAGAGCTGGCCCAAACTGCTTCTCTCCAACTCATCAGCAACTATTTTTTCAGGAGTCAGAAATGCCTTTCCCCCCTGGTTTGTGTGATTCACTCTCCACATCCTAAGTTCAAGGGGGGCCAGAGGGCACTCGATTTGGCCAGACTGATGTCAGCATTGAGGTAGAATAGGAAAAAAGGAGGAGATGCCCCAAGGGAGCCTGTTCATGGAAAATTTCTAATTTGGTCAGTTCCAGGCATCTCACAGAAGAGTCTGCACTTGGGAGATTTCAACCCAGTTTCGCAGGCTCAAGAGGCATGAATAATTATGGAAGGTAGTGATGGAAATAAAGGTGGCATCTCAGTCCTGCTCCGGACCAGCTCTTCGTCACAGGGCAACCTTGGGGTATCTACATCTCCTGCGAAATGCCTCCAGAGATGATCAGACCTTCTCTTCCCCTGCTTTGCATCTAGTTACTGCCTAACCCCAGGAGACCAGATGCTTCCTTTGTCTGGCAGCTTTGGTTGTGTTTCTATCCAGGCAAACAGCTACTACAGGAAAGTAGTAGCAGTTTCCCTCGCTTTACAGTAATCAAAGTGACAGGATAACGAGGCAACCCAGTGGCCTGCTTTGCCTTCCACTTGTGCTGAGTTCCAGGCTGGGTGTCAGCTCCATCCCCTGTTTAGATGAAATACGTCTTTTTGACTTTTCTTCTCGTTGCTGCCAAAAGTGACAGACTGTTCTGCGGCAATCATCAATATTTTGTCACAACGAAATCCAAACATTTCCAGCCAAAACTCAGCATTTCCTGGTGCTGGCTCTGTTGATGCAAAAACAAATCTCCGTGGGAAATGCCAGCATGGAAAGAAAGGGGAGAAATAGGTTGGACTGTTCTGCAGAACGCTTCTGCTGGCTCTCTGATTCAGATGGGTGTCTGAGGGCATGCAAGGCAGAGGGTGGTTGAACCCAAGGGCTTAATCAGGACCACTCGTGTGTTTATTTAGCCCAGATTGGTGTAAACAGACGTACTCTGTGACATGCTATGGAGACAGGCTGAGAGAGTTGGTGTTGTTCAGCCTGGAGAAGAGAAGGCTCTGGGGAGACCTTACAGCAGCTTTCCCGTACCTAAAGGGGGGTACAGGAGGGACTCTTGATCAGGGAGTGGAGCTATAGGATGAGGGAAAATGGTTTTAAACTGAAAGAGGGGAGATGGAGATGAGATGTGGGGAAGAACTTGTTTGGTGTGAGGGTGGTGAGAGCCTGGAATAGAAGCTGTGGCTGCCCCATCCCTGGAGGGGTTCAAGGGCAGGCTGGAGGGGGCTTTGAGCAACCTGGTGTGGTGGGATTGTCCCTGCCCAGGGCAGGGGTGTTGGAACTTGATAATCTTTAAGGTCCCTTCCAACTCCAACCCTTCTATGATTCTCTGCACGAGGAGGCTGGTCTGTGCAGTTTGTGCCACAAAATACATGTGCAGAATAAGTACTGATACTCGCTCCCTGCTTTCCAACGTCAGGACGTGGTGCTTCATCCAAGCTACACCTTCCAGCCAAGGGAACAGGTTTTTAAGGTTTCATCCATCTGATCTTGCCTCGTTGCATGCCACCCCGTCTTCCCTCCCTCCACATTGGCACCTAGTAATGCTGTTGCTCTGCCTTTCTGTTTAATATAGCAGATACTTCCAGAACCATCCATCTTCCGAGATCCCTCCCTGGAGGCCTCGCAGCCCACAGTGGCACTGGACCATGGTGGGAGGACTTTCCACTCCACACCCACCTGAAACGCAATGGTTTTATCGGGGCTCTCCCACGCCTGCCAAGGGCATCGCGACGCTCCCCTCCCCGTTGCTGCCGCTCCTCACTTCATTAGCGCCGGAGATGTTTATAAATGGAAGAGATAATATTTTTCGTTTCCAGTTTGGGTTTCCAGGGCAGCCACTTTCTGAAGCACTTAGGAAGTTTAGAGAAGACGAGGTTATATAAACGATTTTTCCCCCCGGGCTCTTATTAATCAAGTGGCTTGTGGAGCCATTCCCATAGCTTTGGGCTCAAGGGCACTCGCTGGGTGAGGGGAGGCAGGCAGTTAATACAAGACATCTTTTTTCTTGGCTCTTACCCTTTTTTTGGTAGGTTTGCAATGAATGAAGCAGTCAGACCTGGCTGTTGGGGTTTGAAAGCAGATGGAGAGCTGAGCAGCAAGCTCCTAGACTACATTCAAACTGTGTTTTGGGCTTGACTCTTCCATTAGCCCCCTCTAGGCCTTCAAGTGAGTCATGTAGCATCTTTTAATGATGATTTACCTGGCCTTGTTGATATGCCCCTGTAAAATTTGATTATTCGATGTAGAACATTTGCATTGCCTAAGCATAAGGTAAATATAATTTTGATAGCAATGGGCAATGAGTTGATCCCTGTGCTTTTACAATAAAAGCCAATGGACATGCAGACACACACAGTAATTAATGTATTTCCTGGCAAGCCCTGATGCATTTTTAAAGCTTCCCAACATCTTCCAACCCACACTCGTGGGTTTGGAAAACAGGAGCAAGCTTTCATTGCCATTAGAATGAAACCAAGCTCTGCCTCCTCCTCCTCCATGTCCTTCCTCCCACCATGAGAGCTGAGGAACGGGGTCTTTCTGTTTTCCTCGAGTGGAGGAAAAAGCTCCGGCTGTAGCAGCAGGTCCAGCTGTTTCAAGCCTGGAGCCAAGGGTCCACAGGAAATCAGCTCATTAGTCTGTTGACCCACCTTCCCTGTTTTCCAGCCATGCTCTTTCGGTGTGAAAATAATGATTTAAATAGCCAAGGGTGGAAAATAATGATTTAAAGGGGGTAAAGGGGATATTCTCAACTCTTGCTGACTGTAGGCTTGGCAGAAGGAAACTGTATTTCTTCCGGGTCTTGGGAGCGTGTGAGAAAAGGTGTTGAACATCTGGAGTGATTTAGCAGTTTTGTGCTCTTGTGCGAGGCTGCGCACTCGTGAGTGTGTAAACCTGGCTCACCCCAAAGAACTAGGATGGGCTGATGGAGAGAAAAGACCCTCATGGTGTTTGGCTTGAACAGGCTTAGGTAGGGCATTGCAGAAGAGCCATGTTGACCTCCTCCAGGGACAGATGATGGCTCGTGGTGGCCCCTGGCCAACTGAAGCCTTGCTCAGGACACAGACAGCCCCTGCGCCGTTTAGTGTATCATCTGAATAAATTTTCTTCACTTGCCAGAACTAATTTTCAGATTGGAAGGAAACTCCAAGCACCACAGATAGATTTTGTTTCGTCTCATTTGCGATGCTAAAACACGAATCAGACTTTTCAATTAAAAAGGCAGATTCATTTCAGCTCATTCACACCCCAAGACCTAACCCTCCCATAGAAACCTCCTCAAAGAGGTGAATTAACTGTGTGAAAAGAGGGTTTGTTATCAGATTACTTTTCATTTGCTTTTTTGTTTTCATTTTGAAACTTCTTCCCATTTTAAAAGTGCAAAACCAGAAAGTTTTAGCTCAGGTTGAATGACACACCATTTTCCTTGTTTATTTTCTTTTTGCTGTTTAAGCCCAATGGGAAGTGTGTGAAAAAAAAAAAAACAACCCACACAACTAGTTTGCCTCAACCCAGAACATATTTAGAAAAGGTATTTACGTCCGCTTTTTTCCTCTAACTGGCAGCAAAGCCCCCAAAAATAATAAATAAATCAGCTGTTTTCACAAATTTTGCTGCAGGCAGTGGGGAAGAGGATAGGAACGCAAACCAATTTGTGTGCTGAACCCCCTCGTATCTCAAAATCTCCGTTCAACAGCTTTCCGAAGGTAATTAAAAAACCTGAAATAACTGGTGACGATGGTGATAGCTGTAGATGGTGACCATACTTCCACTGGAGCCCCTGCCCGCCCGGCTGTCTCTTCCCCATTTACACCAGCTTTAGGATTTAGGACCGAGGCGAACTAATCAGGAGACCCTCATGGGGAGAGAGGCGTGTTATTTAATTAGCTTTACAATGGACTGACTGGGAGGCACGTGGTGGCTCTAATGGAAGGAGATAGATGTCCTTTTAGCTGGGCTAATTGTTAGGAAATAGCAGAGCCTTTGTTCAGCCCCAGCATGTGGCCTGTGATCTCTGGGAGCCCAGGGGCTGCCCGCTTATAATTTTAGACAGATCTATTCAAGCCTGCTCTGCAGCGCGGGGCCGAACAAGACGGGTATTGTTGCAAGGCCAGGATCGCCGTCCAAGAAAACCACCCCGAAAAACCCAAACACGTGTAGAGCGGAATATTTCTCTGTCGTTTATTCACTATCGGGCCGGGTTGCCAAGCGGAGACAATCGGCAAGCGAGGAGGTTTCCAGCGCCGGGCGAGAGCTTTTCCTCTTTGAAACGCACACGCCAGTGAATCCTTCATCCCAGGAGCAGTGCAGGGATGTCTCCATCGGCAGAGCCTGGTTGGAGCAGGCACCTGTAGGGCTTTAGGGTCTCATCCTGTACTTCCCTTGCCGTGGGCATGGTGTACGTGGGGTACTGGAGCCCGTCACTGAATCATCTCCATAGGCTGGCTGTGTGCACTTGTCATCTCACGGGCATGGTGGGACAGGAGTTTGAGCTGGGGGGAACCTTGGCCATTGTGGGTGCAGTATCCGTGCCTCCCAGGGTCTCGTGTGACAAGGGACAGGAATCCCAGTTCTCTTTCCTGAGCTCAAATCTCCCACTGCCAAGACCCCATCCCCAAGCTTTTCCCTCGGGACTGCCAAGCTGATGCTCCCAACCCCCTGTGAAGAGAGAAAGTGGCGTCTCCTTAAAGAAAGGGGACGGAGGCACAAAGGTTTGGAAGAGGTCATGTGGAAATATTGACCAGGAATTAAACTTCTATCTCTTGAACCCCTCTGTCCTGGTCACAAGCGTTAACCTGGGGATCATTGCACTCAAGTGTTTTATCTCCCCACGCTGACCCCTTCCAGCCAGCTGTGTGCGAGCCTGTTCTTCTCCTTTTCTGGTGGCTGCTGTTCCTTAGGATTTGAATTTCTATCTTAGAGGTTGGTGCTGGAGACAGACCTGCCTTGGGAGGTGCTTGTGTGGCTTCTGCCACCTTCACGAAAGTGAAATGTGGCTGTTACTTGTATTTCTTGAAGCAGTGGGTCTTTTTGTGTTGGTTGGTCTTTTTTTGTTGTTGTTGTTGTTGGGTTGTTTGTTTTCTAAAGATTGAAAGAGCAGAGAAGTGTTAATGAATGCAGGCAATCTGCTTCACTAGCAATGATCCCATTGCTTCTCCATCGTTATCCCTCCCCTGTGTCCCAGGGAAGGGGATCTGAAGGACTATCAGAAATTGGTTCAGTAACCTCTCTCACCAGAGATGGGTGAGTGCAGAGGGTGAAGCCACAAGCAGAGATGTGTTGCTGAAGTCTGAGCTGGCTGCATTTGTTTCTGCTCTGAAGGAGGCTGCCCAAGAGGTGCGACCAAAGATGAGAGGTCCCACAGGTGAGGTTTGATGTGTCTCCTCTCTGCCTGCTCAGAGTAATTGCAAATATCAGGAGCTAAACTGAAAAAAAATCCTCAGGTTATGTTTACCAAGAACTCGGTGCTGTTGCTTAAGGAGCAGAGGGAAAAATGTACCGAGAGCAAACAGTGCTGCAGAACAGCTTAGGAGGATTTTCCAGCCAGCCAGTGCTTCCAGCAGGGTGACAAGTGAGTGACAGCACCCCCCACCAACGAAATTTGAGGCAGAATTACATCGCTGGAGCCCGGACCAGCTAATCAGGTTCTGAATCAGCATGGGACCTCTGGAAACCAATCGCAGGAGGCACTTGGAGGATGCTCAAGCAGCTTGTGAGGCTGTTGATTGAGGTACTCAACGGCGTGTGGACCCGAGCGGCCACGCGGGGATGCGTGTGTGCTGGAGTCCTGGCTCCTAGCTGGCCACAAAGATGCTTTTGTGAGCCATCTCCTCTGGGAAGTTAATGAGAGCGGGAGCTGGGGAAGCTCAGAGGCGGCTTCCTCTGCTCGTGCCCGGAGGGCAATCAGAGGATGGGATTGTGGCTGCCATGTCTCGGGGCTGAGCTCTGGATCTCCCCAGCGTGAACACAAACTTGCTTTTAATGCAGAGGACAGGGAGGCTGGGGGCTTCCCGTGACTCCAGCCCCGTAGCGAGGAGAAGCGAGGGGACCCCGGAGGCCACAGCCATTTGGGTCACGGAGGAGGCAACGCTTTTGTGATGGTCATCACCTCCTGGCCACAAATGCCAGATCTGAGGGGAGCCTGCCTTCCCCACAGACAGCCTGGGGGCACACGCAATAAGTGCTGGCTAACGAGCATTTAGCCAAAACAGGGAGGCTGTAGTCACCAGGACTACTAATCCAGCCTCCTTCTACCAGCGTAAAACAACTCACTCAAATACTTCCCAGCTATCACGGCGCATGAAAGAATTTCTCATATCATTTTAAATTCCAGGAAAGGTATCTCCCTGGGGAACGGTCATGGCAGCTGCTTGCTCTTTCCTCTCATTGCAGCGGGCCACCTCCCCACCCAGAGCCACCTCCCTGCTCTTTCCTTTCTTGGAGTGGTGGCTGCTGCTCTTTCCAACAATGTCCCCCTTACCATAAATCCTTTCATGTCTCCGTTTCTCCCTGGAATTGCACGACACATTTTTTTTTTTTAATTTCTTTTTTTTTTTTTTCTTCTCCCTTCCCCTTTGCTCCTGATTTTTGTCTCGTGCCCTCTGGATATTGTTTACCCGACAAAACATCAAACCCAAGCCCTGACCACTCGCGGTCATTAAAAATCCCATGGCAGTTTTGGGGAAGGCTCCAATTTGGCTAATTACCTTCTGCCATAAATATCCCCCTGCAGTTTTAATTGGGTATGGTGTTCTTCATTTCCTGTCCATAACAGCTGGGTGGTGCTGCTCCGTGTTATTACGTAGCCGTCGTATTTCACCCCAAAGGTGGTGTTTTGGTGGCAGCGGTGCAGGGAAAAGCTCCTTCTCCATTCTCCCCAGAACACCTAGCTGTCACCAGAACGGGTATATCCGAGGGAGAGGAGAAGCTGCCCCGGCCCCAAAACATCTGGGGGAGAACCAGCTGCTGCCCCTTTGTTAAAAGGGCCCTGACAGGAGGGAATTTGGCCCTTCTGAAGGAAAAGAGCTGGCCCCAGCTGGGAGAGAGGTCATGGAAGAGAGGTCCTGCCCGCACGGCGCGTTCGGAAATCAGCAAAGGCTCCGGTCTCGTAATACCTTTCCTCGACGCTAAATGAATAATTATTATTATTATTCTTTTGAACCAAGGTTAGTCAGCCTCCCTGGGAACAATGTGGCATTACTGCCCATCCTTTCTTTGTTCCAAAACTGTTGAAAAACAGTCAGGCTGCATTGTGGAGGGAGGGCAGATGGTTATCTCCGATCAACGGCAAAATCTTTGGGCTATATTAATGGCAGGAGGGCTGTTCTCTGCAGCTCAGCATCCTCCCTCGACAGGAGAGAGCCTGAATAGATATTAACGTTGAAAAACGACAGAATGGAAAAGGAGGGTGAGACTTGGATGTGGAAGAGGAAAGATTTTTCTAAAGCCTGTAAGCAGCAAATAGGAACCAGTTGCTGAGGCGAAGTCATGTTTGGCAGGTCTTGGACTCCAAATGGTCACATCCCAGCTGAAGAAACTAATCAATGGATTCCTTCCATGCCTTCTGCGAACACTGGGCCATTGAGCAGCTCAGCTGGAGTTCAGAGCCAGGGCTTTCATGTTGCAGGCTCTGAAGTGAACACAAATTACGGCGGCCGCTAGGATGGAGTCGAGTTGGAAGGAGAGATTCAGCCGCCCTGGGAGGAAATCTCTGTCCCCAGCCTCTCCGTTCTTTTCCTCTGCTTTGGGGGTTTTTGCCCCGGTGCTACTTTTGGAAGCATTTCTAGTTTCCCTGCACATAGGGGCTCCCATACATCACAAGAGCGAAATGAAACAGAAGTTTGGGGGAGGATGCAGGGGACAGGAGGAGCTCAAAGCTTCTCTGCAGCCAGGCTGTACCAAGCTGTGGCTCAGTGTCACCGGCTTTGCGGGATCAGGGCTGAGCCGGGATGCCAAGGGCGTGTGTATCTTTCCTAACAAAAACCACACAAGCTGTGAGAAAGGTCTCTAGTAGAGCCTTTGTGCTGGTCCAGAGGAGCAGGAGCCCCGTTACAGGTGCGCTGGAGCTCAGCCAGTCCCTAAGACCCTCACGCTCACAGGAGAGGCCGAGCCAAATCCAGCAGCCCACGGGAGCAAGGCTAAAGCACAGACACCACGGGGGACAGCCGCTTCCTCCTCTGGTCCTGCTTTTCAATGCCACCAGCAGCTCCCTCTGGGACCATTCCTGCTCACGAGAGCCTTCTCCCATGTGGCATCCACATCCCGTCCCCAGCAGTGCCCGCTCGGGTGAGCCCTCGCATCGGGGTTTGCTGCGCTCACGGGGCGGATTATGGAGCACCGCCGACTCGGGAGGAACATTGGGGTCATTTCAATGCATTTGGGACCACAGGTGCTTTCCGATGGCTTCAGAGAGCCCCTGGCCAGCTGCATAAGCTGGTGTCGTCCCCCCCCCGCCGTGCCGGTGCTCTCCCACCCTTGCCCCGCCACGGGATCGGGGCAGAGCTCGCAGTGAGAGAAGTGTGGGAAGGGAAAGATTGTCAGGCTGCGATAACTGCAT
>JAHREE010090361.1:0-12118 GCA_033628505.1 Tringa tobata | reverse complement strand
ACAGAACGACAGAAAGAACGGGAGAACGGGAGAACGACAGAAAGAACGGGAGAACGGGAGAACGACAGACAATACGAAAGAACGACAGAACGAGCGAGCGAACGAGCGAGCGAACGAGCGAGCGAACGAGCGAGCGAACACGACGAGATCACACACCACTGGCTCTCCCAAACAGCCCTCGGTTCAAAGGTGGGTACCTACCTGCGCGTGCTTGGCTCGGAGCTTGTTCAGAATGTTGGTGGCATCAAAACCCGCGTTGTCACAGAGCTGGCGGGGAATGATCTCAAGGGCTTTAGCATAAGCACCTATCAGCAGCTGCTGCTTGCCTGGAATGGTCCTGGAGTAGTCCCGGAGGTATTTGGAAAGCTCCATCTCTATCGCACCACCACCGGCAACAACTGAATCGTTCTGAAAGAAGACGGGAAACTCTCATTCCAAGAAGGGAGAAAGCAGGAAAGCATCCCTTCCTGCAAGTGTTGCACATCAGGGTGATGCAGACATGCCAGGCCTAGGGGAATCTATAGCCCAGGCTGCTGCCACCCCTGGAAACACGTGCCAGCTTTGCTGGGAGCTTCAGAAACAGGCCAAGAACCTCCAGCGGCAGTTACCAGCAGTTCTTTCCTGCTGTGCACAAGATAAAGGAGTGGCCTGGGGACACCGCACCAGGGGAGGGACAACAGACCACAGGCCCCTTGTGCTGGGCAGATTTCCCTCACTTCTGTAAAGCATTCAAAATTAAAGATATTTGCAGCAGCACTTCACAGCCAAGTTCCGCTATTTTTTCGCCTCCCTATTTACTTCAGTAGGGAGATCAGGATGTTCTTTCTAAAAGCAAAACAGTTGCAAAAATCTTGATGTGTTTCTTCCCATCCCCGCAGGGCACTCAGCCTCAAAGCTGTTTTTAACCAGAAAATACCACATTAACACTTTATTATGCATAACCCAGAAACACACGCAGTTAGGAAGCATCTATCACACAGGACCAGCAACTCCACAACCAAGAGAACAGATCCACACATGCCTCAGACTTCTCTCTTGGTGCTCTTAGCCTACTTTCACTGCCAGGGGACAGTTTCCCCCTCAGACTGGTCACCAAGAGAGGGAACAAGTGGGTTTAACAGATGCTGACATGCACATGAAATCAACCCTGCTATTCAAATCTACTGAAGATCTACCTGGCGCAGCCAGAAGATTGTGTTCCCTTCAGGATAGAGGTGTTTACAGAACACACCCCAACCCAGCAAGCACGAGTTATGACTGTACTAAAGAGAAAGCAAAAACCAGGCGTGCCTGAAAAGCAGTTGGCAACACCTTAGAGACAACGCTGCTTTGGCCAAGGAACAGCACTTGAGTTAATCAATCAGATGCTGCCCGTCTGCACACTCCACTCAACCAGCTGAGAGCTCCCAGTCTCTCCTGAGAGACCTCAGCCAAATGCTGGTGTGTGAAAAGGTTTTCTATAAAGAGTTACAGCTGTGCTGGGTCTGACAACAATCCCAATGCCAATCCAGCAGGGAGGTGATCTCCCCTGGTCCTTACCTTGATTGCTCTCCTGACTATCATGATCGCATCATGCAGGGACCGTTCCGTCTCCTCCATGAACTGCTCTGCACCCCCTCGCAGGATTATCGTGCAAGTCTTTGCCTTCGGGCAGCCTGTGAAGAAGTTGTACCTGGCAATGGCACAACACAAGAGGGGTTAAGGTAACAGCAAAAGAGTGCTGCTGCTGAAGAGGCTTTGCACAGATACAACAGCATGGAAACGGGGAAGTTCTTTACAAGCCAGATGCATGACTGAAGCCATTTCACCCTGTGCACTGCCCCTGTCAGATCTTGAGCTAAGAAGGAGCAGAGCCAGGCAACATACGAGTGAAATTCAAGCTGACCCAGGAAAATCCACACTCTTCCTGTTGCTAAGGCTTTGTGCTAAGCCCATGCTCTCATTTTCACTTGGCAGGAACACAGCAGATGTGAGCAGGCAATGCCAAGGAGGACTTCTCCTCTAGCAATGGGAAGAAGCCCATTATATAGTACCCAGCTTCACTTACACTGATAGTGAAGTGACAGTGTGGGATACCAGATGAGCCACAATCAACCCCAAAATGCATTGCTTTTAAGTTTGGAATGAAAGAATATCACTATGCTTTCTACAGGGCCTTGGGGGTATAAATATATATATATTTTAAAAGCATATAAAAGAAGTAAGATTTAGATGACAACTTACTCCTGCCCCCTCCCCTCAGCATTATAAAAAGCAGCAATAACGCAGTCTTGTTTTCACACCATCACCTTGAGAGATGCTCAAACCTGCCAACGCTTAGACCCTAACTTCTCAAACTAATATTAGAGTGCTTACACAGGACTACAGGATCACAGCTGCTGTATTTACCTCTCTCCTCCAATCTGAGTCTCCTCAAAGAGTTCGCATCGGCCCAGAACATCATCCGATAGGGCATTGACACTAGTCTGAATGGAACCGCCGCAGGCCTGCACGGAAAGGAGACAAAGCACAGAATTACCAACACTGACAAACAAGACAAATATGTCCAGCAGGTTCCCTCTCTCCAGAGACAGCCCAGCCTTTCAGCTGATGCAAAATGACCCCGCAGGCCAGATTCAGGAAAAAACCCTTCTATTCTCCTCCCATCTCATGCATCTAGACAGGCTAACAACATCAGAAATAATCCTCGACCGCAAAACAAGATTATGTTTCTTCTAAGTGCTGACTCACAGGCTCTGGAGTTCAGCAGCTACACAAAGAAAGCTTAGGGAAAAAACCACAATGGAACAGGCAAGAACTAGGGAAAATAACCTCTACCGATGCCATGTACAGACCCTAATATATATAACATCATCAGAGGGAAAAAAAAAAAGCAGTGCAGATGTAATTAGTGTGCAACTGCTCGTTCCAGCAAATAGCTCTGTCAATATATGGCAACTTCAGATAATCACCATATTGGCAAAAACTATGTGATTTTAATTTAAAATTTCTGTCAGGAAGAGTGTGCTCAGTCACTGATTGCTGCCCTGTTTTAAGAACGACCAGCCTGGCACTGTTAAAACTAAATCAAAAGTCTTTATTCTGAAACAAGGCAGCTCACCATCATAGTTCGCTTGAGATCTTCTTCCGGAACACGGCCAGCACAAAACATGTCTCTATCCGCAAAGTACTGGGTAGCAACATCCCCGATAGGAAGTTTGGACAGGACAACTTTGGCTCCCGACTTGTGGATTTTGTCAAGTTTGTCATACAAGATGTTCCACTCAGCATCCACGATGGCCTGGTAATCCTAGCAGGGACCAGAGAGAAAGGGACAAGCGCTCACATTACGAAGGGTTGCACACGCCATCCCACAGCGCCCGCAAAGGGAGAGCTCATCTAAACCAACAGCAGCAGTGACGCTGCTCTCTGCAGCCTCAGCAGACAACTGCTTTCCAAGACTCACAGGTGATTTTAGGTCACTCCATTTTGTGACAAAGAGTCATGTCTGTTAAAATGCTTCCAGCAGCAGAACTGAGTCGATAAAGAAGCTGGCAGAGATGCAGCAACAGCTCAGAAGAGAGAGCAAGGAGGAAGAAGGGATTATACCGATGCCTGAGAGGCGTTTACAGAACCGTGCACATATGTTGGGGTAGAGAGACTTACTATATCTATTGAAGAGGAAAAACACAGATCCTGAGAAACCTCATGCTTTACAGCATGCCCAGGCTTCGCACGTCTGTTCTGCTCTGGCTGTCAGTGAAATGCAGCCACTGACAGCTGGGAAAGCTTAACAACAGCACACAGCAACACCACACACAGCAGCGACTACAACAGAAAAGACCATCGTGTTCACCATGGCAGAAAGAGGAACATTAAGGAAGCAATTAGTGAGATCACTGGGGCCAAGACCACAAAAACAAAGCATGCAGAGATCTTCAGAAATTATGCAGGAATCAAATGCATGCAACACTGTGGTACTTTCCAAGGTGGTGTCAAAGAATGACCATGTTTCATTGAGGTATTTTAACAAGATGGAAAGAGAACTACTGTCCAAATGGCTACCTTGTTTGCTTAAATCTGCAGAGGCTTCTTCCAGCATTTAAAGCACTGCTTAACAAGCTTTCTCTGGAAGGCCACTTGTTAGGCATAAAGAAGTCACCACACAGCTGATGACTTATCATGACACAGCCTAGGTACAATGACTGGGCAGAGGAGAAATAAGGCCTAAACCTGCCATATCCTTCTCACAAACAAGGCAGTGTAACCCACCAGATATTTTCAGGGTGGGGGGCAGGAAGGAGGGATGGAAAGGATGTACAGAAGGCAATCCCATTTATCCCACTGCCTCTCAAGCAGCCACCACATTTTGTGGGCACGAGGAAGTGGGATGGGCTCCCCTTTCAGCTCTTACCTCCACAGTGTTTACTCTGACTTCAGCGTTGTCCTTCTCAGCTTTGAGCTCCAGCTCCACATTCAGCAAGGCAATCTTGGGAGACTGATACTTCTTGGGCTGCATTTCAAACCCAGCATAAGAGAATGTCTTCTTAAAGGCAACTCCGGCCACCAGCTGAGAGTCCTTGAAGACAGGGATTTGTGTTAGGCTCAGCCTCCTAAGGTTTTCTCAACAGGGTTAATAACTCCCACAGGAGACTCCCTGCTTTCAGAGTCCTCATTTACAAAGAACTCACTAACAGCTGTCTCCTTTGATTAACCCACTTTTAGAGAAAATAAGCAGCAAATATTTTCTTCTTTCTGTTCACAAAACCAGCTTCTATCACTTCCTTTCTACCCCTCAAGACACCGCAGCGAAAGATGCTATATACAATCTGAAGATCAAGGGATGGAGCAATCTGTTCTTCTCTCTGATGTCTTTCCCATTTCTACCCTTTGAAGACAGATACTTCTCATTCACAGCCCCACACTCAGGGTTTGGTTTTTTTTGCCTTGGTTTGGTTTTCCCAGCTCCTCCACCACCTCTGGGATTGTTTGGCAGCAGGACTGCCCTGCCCAACACTGCCCCCTGATGTGAACTTCTTGACTTGATGGCTGGAAGATAAATCAGTATCTAAATCTCCTACCATGGGCATCTAACCACACACTGCTGACTTGGCTCTGTCCAGCCACTGCACCCCAGAAGGTCCATGTCCCTCCTACGCTAGGACAACACAGACTTTCTCTGCTCTAGCTGACAGGGTGAGATGACCCAGAATCTTTCACAAGCCAACCCTGGAAAGCAGTATGCTGAATTATTTGCCCCATCCTCATTCAGGTCTCCAAGGAGTCTGACAGCAGAATACAAGGGCCAAACAACACAGAGTAGAGAGAGCCACTTTTATCCAGAACAGGAGACACTATCCTCCCCAGGGGACCAATTTCTGCAAGCCTCAGAATACCAGCAGGCCCAGACACCACAAAAACAGATGCTGAAACGTTCTTAATTCTCTAAATTAGTTGTCTGGGCAAGATAATGGCATAATTATAATGTCTCTTCTCAATGAAAACGCTCACGCAGAGTGTTTACAGATAGTAACAGCCGCAGAATAACAATTCACAGAGACTGTGGTGGGCTTTACTTTTCAGCAAAAAGGTCCCAAGCGACAGACCAAATCTAAACAGGACACAGGCAAGAGAGAGCATGGACACACGAGCTGTCCAACAGCCCAGGAACGACTCCCTACCACGCACCCACGTGCAGTCCCATACACAACAGGTATTCCAGCACTGTGGTATAAACCACACAGCCCATCAGCTCCTTCACAACCTTGTCTTTGCATTTTTCTAAGCCAAATACTCACGCATAAAACCAGGACTGTAACGCTTTTGGTTCCAGAAGTAACAAAGACTTCCCACAAAAAAATATTTCATCATTTGCAGAAATATAAATGGAGTTTTTATCAGTAACAACATTTGCTGCAGACAGCAATAAGATAAGACTGCCAAATAAACCCATTCTCTACCCACAGAAAAGAAATCCAGCCCTGCTTGCTAGGCTTTTTCCTCACATCAACAGCTTTTTTTCACATTTTCATAACTTCTGAACAGGCATTACCAAGTCAGGCTGTATTTCTGCTACAGTCAACCCATCAAAGGAGCTGTGATTGCTGTCTCCTGTCCTTTCAGGACAGCCTCAGACAGAACTTACTTCCAAAGCACCTCCTTGAACCTTCTTTATTCCAATCATTTTGAGTTGTAACAAGTCATCTAACATCATGACAGCATCTACAACCATCTTGGAAAAAAACTCCTTGCTCTGGGAGATCAGCTTAGAGCTCAGGGCTGTGGCTGCACACTTCTCCAGCAGGCTTCTCTGCTCACTGCAAGAAAGAAAGAAAAAACGAGGTCATGTTCACTTGTGAATTCTTTTCACAAGCTCACTGAACATTGTGCATGGTATTATTAATCTACTCTGATAGAGGGAAAGATCAGCTCCCTTCTGTTGATAGAGAAAGCAAAGCATTCATGTCGATGAGCGTCAAGTATGATTCCCAGACTGTCAAGTATGATTTTCCCTTTTAGACCCCACTCATCAGACTAGCACTGACCAGGTCAGTTGGCTTTTAGACAGGCCTGAGCAAAACCCCAAGGCTCAGCATCCTCTCTTTCATCCAAAGGCAGAAAAAAGTTTCTGAAACCCTCTAAAGGCAGCATGTTCTCTGAAGTATTAACTCAGGTAATGTATGCCATAACAGAGTGGATGATAAAATGAACACCAGGGAAATATGGATCCAACTCACATGCTCTACCACCCAAGTTACTGCTGACCATGAGAACCACTATATTTCACATCACGGAACAGTAGAAAGGATACAACTCATTCTAGCTTATTAAAGATGGTTACACAGCTCAACTTGAACTTTTACTGCAGCTATTAGTAATATCAGATCAAGCAGACAAGAGCTTAAATGCAGGGAGAAAATTAAGTCTAGTGTTCTCACCTCAGTTGAGGGAATCATTTCCTTACTGCTACTAGCTATCTAACTTCACATATTCAACAGCTAAAAAGCGAGCCGATTTTCAGAGAAGCATTGAGCATTTAACACTGCCACTGATTGCAAGAAAAGCTGCAAGCCTCCATCACCACTGGAAAAAAGAAATCAGGCCACTTATTTTGGTACCTAGATTCCTCCATGTGCACTGGAATAAAGACAATGGCCTACATACTTTGCTGCAGCCCAAGTGAGAGCACAGCATCTCCCCTGGAGAAGCAGGAAACTCCGAAAGCTCAAGAATAATCCTGGTGTGGGGCCACAGCTGTTCCACATGACCTTGAGACTCAGCCAGAGCCATGGGAAAAGTGAAAAACATCCTCACACCAGCTAACTGGAGCCTAGCTACACAACCAGGTCATCTCTAAGTCAAACTTACTCTTTATCTTCCTTCTTCACTGTAACAGCAATGTCTTTGATCTTGTTTACAGCCTGTCAAAACACAAACCAACAGCTGGATTAATGATTCATGTTCACAAGCTGATCAGATCTCCAACTCTTCTCTTTGTATTTTATGTTACCTTTTATTCCTTATTTTAGCATCACTAAAGTTTCAAGCATTTAAGCTATTCCACCCCTTCCAGCACAGTAATTCCACGAAACACACCAACATAAGATGATCAGGAAGAGGCTCAGAGTTCCTCCACTGCTTTCAGCAGAGATCTGGGGAATCAAAGAGCTATTCAGGGAGCTAACCTCCAGAGAAGGTTCAGGTTGATGGCACTGATGTGCTTCACAAGACATAAGGTTTACCAAGAACTAGCAGATATCAGGAGAACAGGATATGAACTTCCCCCACTTATTTTTCCTTGGAGCAAAAAACAAAGGAAGCAATAGCGCTCAAGAGGTACTAGCTGGTAATAACAGCTCACTGACACCAGGAAAGGCAGCTGATGTTGGCATTAAGACATCATGAGAACACTACCATCGCCCCCACGCCCATTCATTACTGACTTTTGCCTGGAAGCGTGCTATTTTTCCTCTCTGGCACAGAACTCCTCTCCCCAGATGCTCTGGTGAAGCACCAATACACCCCTCAGGCCTGCAGCAGCCAAGCCCTTCTGCAGCCACAAGCAGCACTGCCTTACCAGCTGCGTTGCTGTGCGGAAGGCACGGATGATGATTTGAGGATGGAGGCCTTCCTCCACATAGGGCTTCACTTGTTTCAGGAACTCAGCAGCGAGCAGAGTTACCGACGTGGTCCCATCACCAACCTGCACAGACAGGAAATGCTCTGTGTCATTCACACACTGCAGAGCCGCTGTGATAGCAACTTCAAAACCATGCAAGGACTTCCAAAGGAAATCAGATTTCATTAATTTCTCTGCTCACGGATTTGTGGCTGGATCACTAGTGATTAAGAATGGCTGGGTTCAGACTACATCCTGTCTGAGGCTGAAGTTGCCCATGCTGATGAAATGTGAACTTTGCATATTTGAAATTTCCAAATCCCCCATCAGATCTGGCTAAAACAGTGTTAAAAGATTTGAAAGTTATCACAAACAAGGAGGCATCAATACAGAAACCAGAATGAATGCCAGCACTCCGTAAGCAATTCCCATCTGTTAACAAACAGTCCATACAACTACCAACAGGAGCAATTCTGCTGCTGTGTATTATGGTTCTGAGTGCAGCTAGGCTATCCTCCTACCTCTGCATCTTGAGATTTGGCAATGTCCACTAATGTCTTCGCAGCTGGATGGACAACATCGAGCAGCTTCAGGATGGTGGCACCATCATTAGAGATAGTGGCTTTGCCTAGGATTGATGTAGAAAAGGAATTCAAGCTTGACTGCCACGACTACAGCCCTGGTCACTCTGAAAAGGCACCCCAACACTCAAGGGAGCTTTTCAGGCCTCAAACAGACATTAATACAACAGTAACTTCAGACCAACCAGTTCACCTCTCAGATTAAACATGGCCCCAACCCAGTATTATGCTACAGTGTTCCCCAGTCAAGCTCTGGTCCTGCACCATTGTAAATTTTGTCATGTCTAAAGAACCACAGGCTCTCACCCCAAATTTCCACTGAAGTCATTTTTCTCCAGGCAAACTGTTGTGTTTTTTTCTCCTATGTGATCTGAGATGTGATCACCACTGTATTAATACACTCCTACACCTACATACTCAGCTATAAATTGGCTGAAAAGTGAAGGGGTCACCCCCACAGAGAGGGGGAGCCCAGAACAGTTGTTTCACAGGGTGTCTCAGCAGATGCCTCCATTCCGTATTAACAGCATCTTTTTAGTGCTCTTTTAGAGCACATTAAGTCAAGTTAGCCTAACTGTAAAACAACTCTTCATGCCAATTAATAGGCGCTTTAAATTCATTTCCCTCTCACTTCTCAATAGCATCCCCAGACAGACAAAATAATATTCTAGACTGAAACTCGCATGAAGAAATAGAGTAGAAATTAATCATATATTAGGTAAATTTAAATCCAAATTAAAGTTATTACAGTTCTTATTTGCAAAAACAAAGACAATCCTAAGACCTTCCACCCCACCCCTCACCAGTACCACAAGTTATCCATTAACACCAATAAAAAATAATGAACAGTACATTAGTTTTGTGACTTCATCCAAGTCTTTTTAGAGGGTGATGAGTCTCACCCCTATATCACATGCCAAAAAAAAAAAAAAAATCAACCCAGTAACATCCACTGACCTCACAGTCAGCCACAAGAAGTGCTGAATAGCTCCACACTTTTGTATTATAAGCCTCATTTCTTCATTTAAAAAATAAATAGAGATGGTCAGGGATAGCTGAAGACCAGGTTCAAGACACACTCTTTCTCCTTTGTGGTACCAACATTCTCACATCTAGTCCCACTAACCTTGAATCTACCTAATCTCACAACAAAGAGCCTTAACACAGATCTTAATTGTGCTGCCTTAACTCAGGGTAGTAGGCAGCAAACATGCTGTTCCTCGGGCAGGTCTAATAATTATCAATTTCAACACGAGGCCAGAGTCAAGGTGTTAAACTGAACACTGTGACAGAAACTGAACCTCTATTGTGAGAGCTGAGGTAAGTATGGGGTGAGGAAGTTCATATAAACTGCCAGTGTGCACTGCACTTGGCTATTATTTCTGAATGACTTTTCCACATGGCTGTGGAAGTGCTTACCCCGGTCATCCACAATGAGCTTGTCCATACCCCGCGGTCCCAGGGTAGTGCGCACAGCTTCTGCGATAACCTGGCAGGCATTGATGTTGCTGACAAGCTGGGGGATCCCCTGGGAGGTGTCCGTCCCCTCTTTCAGCAGGATAACTGGTGTTGGCTGAAGAGAAAATCCACAACAGAGACGTTACTCCAGTCCCAACAGCCTGCAGACAACCTGAAGCTAACTCTTCACACAGTCCAGCAAGCAACCATCACACAAAAAGACCAAGACTAAAATCTAGAGCCTCCTTCACATTCCTCTGCCTTCACACAGTCTAGCTGCTTTGCATTACCCACTGCTCCCAGTGTCACTGGAATTCACCCAGCTGTCTCCAGTATCCACTCTGGGACCGTACTCTAACTGTCCCCAAAGTAAGTGGGCTTCATCCACGCAGCATAGCTCAGCAAAGTTCTGACTTTGATGCTAGACTGGAGAAGACTTGCACTAATTATTGAGACAGCAACAAACTGCACAAGTGCTACAACCAAATCAGTGATTTTTTTTTTTATTATAGTGCCAGCAAGATTGTCAGCAGAACAGCCACAACAGCCTTTGGCCCATCACAGCTCAAATCACAGTCCAAGTTGCCCCAAGGATGGCAACTCTGGAAAAATGCTTTCACATAGAGGATGTGGTAGACAAACACAATTTAAGTGATTCCACCCACCTGACAGCAAATTGTGTTGGAGACAGCTTAGAGGCTACCAGAGGCCACAAGGGCTTCTCACTGCTCTGAGACTGCACCAGCCCTTTTCAGAAAGCAAAGGTGCCTTAGAGGCAAAACTCAAACAAAGGCCAAACACAGCCAAAGTTTGTGAGGCATACAGTTTTAAACAACCACCTGCGGGCAGAGAGCAAAATTATACTACAACTGCTTCACTAAAGAGTGACAAAGCTGGAGCTGAGGCTCTGATACAGAAGTAGAAGACTGAGTTTCACAGTCAGGCCTCCCTAAGTCAAGATTTTGTGGAAGAACATGTACCGAGTTCTTCCATACCCACCACGGCAGAAACCTCAACGGAAAAGAAACCCCTGCATCCCCGAGAAAACCAGGGTAGAGGCAACAAACACCGTCCCTGTGCCGCGGCCTGCCTACTCCTGAGCAACAGCAACGGGCCCCAGAGCTGGGGAGAGGCGAAGGGGACCCGCAGCCGGTGGGAGCAGCTGGGCCGTGCGGCTGAGGGGGACGCAGCCAAGGGGCCGGGGCGGAGAACACGAGCCGGGGCGCCGGGAGCTCCATACACCGGGCTTACCCGACAACTCCCAGCATGCAGCGCTCCTGGTCGGAGCCCGGCAGGAACCGGGACCCGACGTACCCCCTCGCACCCCGGGAAGCAGCAGGCCTCACGGCGGCCTCCATCATCCCCCTCCCACCTCTCCCGCCGGCCCGAACGCGCACCGGTCCCTCCACACACGGCTCCCGGAGGGCGGTGGAGGCCCAGCAGGCCGCTCCCCGGGAACAGAAGCAAGGCGGGAGGGAGGATGGCGGCAGATGGCACTCACCATCATCGCGGCGACACTCCTCGCTGCGGCCCTGGCTGCCTCCGCCTCAAACTAGCCCCGCCCCCACAATGCACCGCGCCCGCCGAGAAACTTCCCCGGAGCGGGAAGGGGAAGCGCGCGTTGCTAGGCGACCACTTCCGGCCGCGCTCTATGGTACTGGCGGCCAGAGGGGCCCCCTCCTTTCCCAACAGCCATAGAGAGGCGGGTCCACTATTTGCCAGGGTAGGCACACGGCCTGGGGCGAGCAGGGCGGGTGGATGGACCTTTATTTGGCAGAGCCACTGAAGGGACACCGAGGCCGTGCCGCCCAGGGAGCTGACACCGAGCTGACCGAGATCAAGGGCACAGCGGCCGCCCGGTGCGGCGCAAGGCCTCTGCGCCCGACCTCCTCCTCGTTTCTTAGGAGATTGATGGCGGCGCCGGCCAATAGGAAAGCGCGGGGCCGTGGGCGCCGCCAATGGGCGCAGCGCGGGGGCGGAG
>JAHREE010090296.1:0-11037 GCA_033628505.1 Tringa tobata | reverse complement strand
TGGTGCGGTGAGGTGCGGTGCGGTGCGTCCCGCCGGGGCAGGCGCGGAGTGGTGCGGTGAGGTGCGGTGCGGTGCGTCCCGCCGGGGCAGGCGCGGTGCGGTGCGGTGCGCCCCACGGAGGTCTCCGCCCGTGTGTCTCCGGCGTGACGGTCGGGGGCGGCAGTGCGAGTGGCGGAGCCGGGCAGGGCGGGCGGCCTTATACGGTGCCGCTGCCCGCTCCTCCCCGCGGCGGTGAGCGCCCCCGCGGAGCGGGAAGGGGCGGCGATCCTCCCGGCGCGGCCCCGGCCGGGCCATCTCGGGTTATTCCCGTCTGCCCCGTGCCCCCGGGCCCTGCGCCGCCCAGGCTGGCGGGCAGCCCCGCTGCAGAGCCCGGTCGGAAGCGGGTTACACCGCGAACTAGGGTGGCGGTGCGGGGTTTAGGAGGGAAGACAGCTCACAGGTCCCCAGGATGGTATTTCCTACCCTTCTTCGTTAGCATGTGCTACCATCACGGCAAAGGAAGAAGGTGAAAATATGTTTTAATAGACAGGTTTCTATGGATTGAGCAATCTGGAAGATAACTCACTGAATCATAGCAGTTGGCCAAGGCGAGTTGCTGAATGCTGCAGTTACAGGTGAGAGAAGCCCCACTACCTGCGCTGCGCTCACGGAAGTTTCGATAACACTCTTCGATTAATTGCAGGTTCATGAGTCAAAGTGCACAGGAATATCGCAGACGGAGCTTCACCTGTCTTACGCCCAGGGGAGTGCATCAAAAACACCTATGGGATGTCAGGGCGATGGATGTCAAGCAGTGGAGATGTGCCAGATGCTATAGCAAGCAGCACACTCGAGGACTAACGCAGCAAGTACTACATTTGGCCCTTTTCCTGCCCAGTCTCTCCCAGCTTTTTTCCACAGCTGGATTTGCTGGAAGCGGTCTTTGCTGCAAGTCCCCTGGGTTCAGCACAGGGCATTCTGACCTGCCTGTGTATGACCAATTTGAGACACAGTTTTCAGCAGCCTTCTGTATCTTAGACAGAAGTGATTGACCAGACACTGGACAGCCAAACCCAGCTCACGGAGCACTTTTATCTCCTCGGGAGCTCTGGCTTTAGCAGGCTGCTTAGAGATATTTCTAAGAGCATGTTGGAAGGAAGCGGTGCAGGCAGAAGTCCAGTCTGGCAGGGTTATTAAGTTGAGCTGTGAAATCATGCCTGTGTTGGTCTAGCTTCTAGATGCCCATCTGGGAGTATAAGTGTCACTGAACATACAGAAGCTGGCCACTGTGGTGCAAGTGGCACATCCTAATCTCACCACAGCAGGTTAGGGCGTCAGTCTCTGTGGCCCAATTGCTCTTTAATTACTTATACAATGAGTAACAGCTTCTAGATGTCCTGCTGAGGAAGAGCAAGAAACTTATCCTGTACCCCTACTAATTAGGGTGTTGATTATCTGTTACCAGCTTTTGACCACATGAAAAATGAGAAACCCTCCCAGCAAAGCTTCAATCAAACCAGCACTTTCATTCAGCGCAATGAACTGGTGTTGTCCAGCAAAAATACGTGTTGTCATAAAACATGACCCACTTTCTCGCAGGAAAGACATAAGCAGCCTCCTGCCCAGACCCACAGCTTGTGCTGCTTAGAGCTCCACTCCCGGTGTCGCTTGTTTGCACTCTTTCAGGTATTATGTTGCTCAGACTACTCAAACAATAACATGCATTTAAAGTATTAACTATATGGGACTAATACAGTTTTGATTCTGCTCCTTTATCATTTTTTGACATAATGTAAACACAGCAAGTGATAACATGTAGTGGAAAACAAATTATGTTTCTTAACTGAAACATAAGCAGCTATGAGGAAATGCACGTCACTAGTTTCAGGTGGCATCTTTGATTCTTTTTATAGGAGTGTTAAGCAAATCGTCTTTCAAATGTCATCAGGACTGATATGGCAAGAAAGGCTGGATCCTCCCATTCGGATGTTTCCGTCTTAGGAACCAGCAGCAAATCTGTATGATGCCTATGTCCTAAATCACAGTAAGTGGACCTGGGAAACAACGCTAAATGTATTTCTTCTGGATTTTTCACACATAAAATCAAATTAGCTCCATGGAACATGCTAGGCTTGTGCTGTGTAACAGAGACAGAACTACAGGTGTCTACTTTTTCTCATTGCTACAATAGATATTTAAATTACTTTCAAACTCAGAGAGCTTATTTCACTACTTTGTTGTAGCACCTTGTCCCATCTCCATTGGGTCTTAGGAGCTTCATCTCACTACCTCTGTGACTCTATTCTTGTGTGATCCACTAGCATCAGTGGGATTTGGTGTTTAATAGCAGGAAGTGTAAGATTTGCATCTCTCCACCACCCTTAAGTTAAAAAGGCTGTGAATCTGCCTAAACAAACCCCAGACTGCTCTAGGGGGTCCAAATGGTTCCTTCCTTGTGCTGGCATTGGGCTTATTTTCGTTATTGGACACCTCTGTGATATGTTACTGGAAGTGTCTGTATTGCTTGGAAGGGTAGTCCCTCCCTGCTCCTTTTCATGTGGATGGGGCCACAGCACTGGGAGGTCAGTAGGATGGGTTTCCCTCTATAGATAAGAGACAAATATGTCAAGCCCTGCACTTGGAGACATGCTGCCCACATCTCTGAACTAAGTTGTGGAAATACACTTTGAGGGGTTCTCCTGCTCGTAGGCAAATATGGGCATGGGCAAAAGCAACTGGAAGTGAGGTAGGAGAGCACTGGAGGCCCAGGGAACCCTGCTCAGCAGTGCTGTGAGACCGTTTGCCCTGGCAGCCAGTTGATTCTGACTTCCAGTGATTCCCTGGTTTAGTGTGCTGTTTTAGATTGTGTGGGGTTCAGCTGAACCTACACCAGCTCAGCTGAGTTTGCAGATGAAGAGCAGTTCTTGCTCAACAGTACTGCTCTGTACTGCCAGGACTGGGTTCGGAAGTCGAAGCTCTGTTCTCTTCTGCTTACACAGGGAACAGTTTGGAAACCTTGCTGGTAAAAACAAACTAAACATTTCAAAACAAAATCTACAAAAACTAATTTCTTGTATTCAGTTTGGCCTTTTCTGGGATGCTTTGTCATTTTGAAAAACTCTGTTTATTTTTGTTTGGATGATTTTCTCAGAAAACCAGGGGCATGGGATCATGCTCCGTGTGTATACATACATGTGTGCATGTGGAAGTTGTTTGCCCTCCATCCAATAACCATTGAACACCGCGACAAAATTTGTAGAGGGGCAGAGGCCTCAGAGATATTAAGGTGCTACCAGTTTCATGCAAGTAGATGGGCAAAAAAGAGGGATCCCATAAATGTTCTTGCTGAAAGGAAGACTGCAGCAGGGGCTGAACCTCTATTAGGTAACAGTGAAACCATATGTGAGAAAAGGACCTTAAAAACACCCAGCCACAGGCAAAGCTTCTCATCTTCTGAAATGCACGAGCCAAGCAACATTAAGACAGAGCTGTGGGGATCCAGATTCCATTTACTCCTCTGTTCATGAAGATACCTGTTAAATTTCCTTTTGGTCATTGTTATTATTAGGAACAATATATCAAAATTAATCATCGAATCCTAATTGGACAGTTTGATTTTTCTCAGTGCAATGCTTCAAGTCAAAATGCACTTATTTTCCTTCTGGAAGATTTTGATTCCAGTAAAATTAATAAAACCGCAACTGCTTCCTGCAAAGGATCACTTTTCACCTTGAAAAGCCTGCTTGGATTTTTGTGCAAGGGAAGATCATTGCTGCTGACATTTTATATTTCTGAAGATCAATTAGTGTTTGGCTCCACCGTAATGTCTCCTGCTTGCTGTGCTTGTCCAAACACTGCTGTTTTGAATTGCTGGGCTTAGTACAGCTACTTACCTGACAACCATCAGCATTGACTTTGCTTCCCCTGGTTTAATGCTACTTTAGAGGAATCTTCCACAGTGTTATTTAGTGATGTTTTCAGTTGTCTCTTTAATATATTTTTTTGGTCATTTCTTTTTCTGTTAATAGTGTTTGGACATGACAGAATGACCCTGCAAGAGTATTCAGAAGAGCAGTATCATCATCAGTATTTCTCGTGAAATTTGGAGAAGTTCTTTAGAAAGAGTCATGTGGCCCCTGTATTTTGAGCACTGGGATTTTCTTGTACAGAGATGTCCTGCAGTTGGAACCTCTTTATTTCCAAGTATATCACTAGACTACATTTCCAAGCATACTTGTAGAAACTTCTTTCCAGCTAGTTGGATCTGCAGTGCCCAAAGCGCAGAACGGTGTGTTTAGAAGCCTCTCTTGAGCAGACTCTGTGCTGTTTGTGGGTACTAGCAAGAATGTGATGCAATTTGCAAGTGTCTTATGCCTTATAACGCCACCATAAACACAACATAAACACAAGTTAAATATTTCAATAAGCATGGTTCCCTAATTCTATGTCTGTAGCATTTCCAGTCTTCTGATTCTATGATCCAACCTATCCAAATCCTAAATTTGCAGGGGCATAGGTTTGCTTAGGGTCTTTGCTTAAGACCCTAATTATGGGAAGTCTTTCAGGGTAACAACTTCTTTGCTTGTAGTGCTTGTCCTCTCATGCTTAGCTTGCTTGGAATACAAGGAGTGACTTCCAGGGAAAGAGATCAATGGGGGGAAAAGAGCCAGAGAGATGCATGAAAGTCACAGGAACAAATGACATTTCAATTGACATTTTGAATGAAACCTCCTCAGTGGTTTATTTTTTCTATTTTTGCATTCATCAGAAATTTTAACTAATGTAATTTGCAAGCAAAATGATTCAAACCTGAATGCTTAATGTTCTTGATAAGGAAACTTTAGATTGTGTAACCCCCTAATAGCAACACACCTTTTAAAATCAATAGTCAGTGCCTCAGGATTGAAGGCAGTATTTAAGTTAGCCTTGAATACCGAGCATTTAAATTGGAATGATTTAGAGCCTATTTGCTGGAGAATTCTGCTCTTTCATTTAGAAGACCAAATTTAAAAATTTATTTATAGATTGTCCACAGTCAGATGCACAATTATTTGCTCAAGAGGACAATTACTATGAGAATAAAATTGTGGTACAGATTTTACTTCTTTAACTCAAAAAGGATAAATAAGTTACATGCTTGAACTTTATTCTCATGGCTTTGGGATCTTTTGTTTATTTAAGGTGTTCAATTTTGCATCAACAGAATTACAATTCAACTAGTTTGCTTACTTGCAGTTAATGTATGAGAAGGGGCTGTCAAATGTTCACCAGAATCATCAAAGAAAAATTGATTTTTTTCTCAGCAAATCTTTTCTGAATTTCCTTATTTTATACCTGTTGTTTTCCTTTTTCCCACTACCTGCTATCCAAACAATCTCTGTTCACATGTTCTAGTTGGCGTTGTTTTGAGATGTGTTTGCTTTAGGTGTACAGTGTAGGTACTTCAGTTATGCAGCTTGGCTCCCTACGTTTCCTTCCTAACTGAAGCAGAGAGACAGGCTCTTCAGAAAGAAACTTTGCTGCTTTGATATGCTCCCTGGAGGAGCCTGTCTTTTTCCAGTATCTCCAGAGGAAGCCTCTGGAAATGAGCCTACTAACTTTGGCACTTAAAAATACTCTGAAAAAACGTTCCCTGCCACTGCCCCTGTGCCCTACGTAGCTCTTCTTTTTGATTATTTTGATTTATTCTTCCATTCATACTCCAGAGTGTCTGTCACCAATTCTAACATCTCCCTTGTTATCTGCCACCCATCCTTCTTTGTAATTCCTGCTGCTAAATCTCTTGTGCTCCCTTTCTTCTTTCATTTCTTTCTGTTTCCTTATATTAGGAATTTTTCTCTTTCTTCTCCCTTCCACATTTCTTCAGCCTGAAACCCTTCTTTTTTGAACCCCCAGTCCATTTCCCCTCAAATTGTTGTTTGCTATTCCGTTCATTTTTCCATTTTTCAAGTGTCTCTATGAGCTGACTGCCTTGCCTCCCATTTAAGTTCCTTTTTGATCCTCTCCAGTCCCTCTTCTGCATGCTGTCGAGGCTGCCCACACTGGAGATCACACAGACGCATACATTGCTTGGAAATGTTTGAAGGTAGTTATGCTTATTTGCACCAGCTCTATATGTTAAACTGGTTTGCTTGTCAGACATCCTCAAAGTGACATTCACCACCAAGTGGAGATAAGAAAGGAGGTTTTCCCTCAGGTCCAACTGTCTGCAGCTGTTAGCTTTGGTTTCAGTTTGTTTCTTCCATTTTCCTCTATAAGACTCATTGCACCTATTTCTGATGTTATCTGTGCAATTCAAATGGAAAATCCCTGTTTCTTCAGAGGGTGGAAACACTTCCAGCATCCTTTGTCTCTCCCAGTATGCTGCTGGGACATGCTGTGGTTTTTGGGGCCTCTTGGACGGCAGTCTTATGGCTGTTGCAGGATGCTGGGGAGTGGTGGGTGATGTGTGGTGGGTGGGGGACAGTGAGCATGCGTTATATGGATTTTCATGATCAAAGTCTATGGGACGGGGACTTTACCAATCCAGGCACACAGCGACCCTTCAGTGACCATCTCTGTTATTGTAGTGTATTGGTATCTGGTGTTAGCATGCGTTCAAGCAGGTTATTGAGGGGCTTTTGATGAAAGTGTGGATTGTGAGCTAAGGCAAAGGGGAAGGAATAAGAACTTTAACATGCATTCCTGAAGATGCAAAAAAGAATGGTGCAGATCCTGCATCTTAAAGCCCCCACAGCTTCTGCAGAGTCGGGCTATACCAATAATGGAAATACCATAGGATAGTGTGAGCAGTTTGCAAACTCAGTGAATGCCATGATGCACAAGGAAGCACTGAGGTAGAAATGGCAGTAGAGGAGAAGCACTTTGGCCACAGTGCATTTTAAGGGAATCCATCTCTTGGCACAGCAGATGCTCTGTATCTGTACGGTATCATTAGCTGATGACTATTTTAAGGGGGCTTATTTTATTTCCATTCAAAACAGGCACTGGTGGAGCACTCGTCTGTGTGGCACCCTGTAAGTACTCATCTTCCACTGGCTATGAACGCCAGGTCAAATATAGCCCTCTGTGCAGCAGGTGGCTAAAGCCAGAGAGGTGAACTGTACCTTCGTGGTAAGTGCCTGCCCAGTGCAAGAAATGAGGACTTTACCTGCTTCATTGTCTTATTTTTTTTCCTCACTTGGAGGTTATGCTCATTTCCATTTTCTCTGAAGTGTCAGTGCCTACCTGGATATCTTTTGTGCAGGGATCTATTATTTCAGTACCTTTGTTGAATCAGTTGTTTTAAGGGCTCCTATTTGATCTGGTCATAATTTCAACCCACAAGTCAGTATTAGAAGCAGCAGCAAGGTCCAAAAGTTTATTTAAATTTTGTGGAAAGAAGGGACATCCCTGCTTCTTTCCTTAGCACTATCAACATCTCTTCCTCCAGAGAGAATAGTTTTTCAAGCAAGGTGCAGTTATATCTCCTCGTAAGGTTTTTATCACAGACAGGGACTCATTGACTAGCAGAAACTTGGAATGCTAGAAGTTAAGAACATGTATCTGAGGTGTCCCTAAAAGTCCTGATTTGGCAGGGGGATTGGAATAGATGATCTCCAGAGGTCTCCCTTCCAACCCCATATCATTCTGTGATTCTGTCCCACTGCAGTATGACTTCCTCAGGTAACATAGAGTTTTGGAAATGAACCAAAGACTCTAGTCATGGTTGTTTGGATGTTTTTTTTTGGTTTGGGGTTTTTTTGGTTGTTTTTGTTTGTTTGTTTTTTTCTGGTTTATATAGACCAATGCTGAAACTTCCTCGTGAACATCTTTGATTTAGCAGCCAGTACCAACAGCCGATGACAGAGTAGAAGTGGCAAGAAGGGCTGCTTTGTCTCTTGATGTTGTACAAGTTCTTCCATTTTTCTAAGCTACCCACAAATATTTCATCAGCACCAAAATAAGGCTGCTTCATAACAGTCTCAGCTTAAGGGTATGTATCAGTTTAAATGGTTTTTCCATAAAGGGCTCTGCGTGAAATTATTAGACATCTTCTTGACAGTTTCAGCTTTTGTACACTATGTCTCCTGGATCTATGAGGCCAGGAATGGTTAACTGTGGTACTGTCTCTACTGGAACTTGAGAGCAAAGTTAGAGCTGCATGAATATTAGGACAGCTCAAGCTTCAAATTAGAAAAAAAAAATACGCAAATTAATTAACCAAACCCTCAAATCTAGGTATGTAAATTTTGAATCTATCTTGTATGAATGAGATGGATGCAGAGACATGAAGAATAGTATCATTGCTTTGTATGTCTACCTTCTATTCAATGTGTCAGGAACATCCCATTCCTTTCAGTAACAAAATGCTGAGCCTGGCCTTATTTACCCTGAATGAATGCCATGCACAAGTGTGTCTTTGCAATTTTGAAGGCAGAAACTATTTGAGAAAGGAAATATCCTTGACCCCATCTTTCTATAATTTCATGTTTTGTACTCACAAATAGCTTCTCAACATCACTGTGACAAATTGCTGTCTTGCATTATGCATTTAGCATTTCCTCAGTGGCCTTTTACGGATAAAGGGACCAATAAAGACAGAGCAAGAGAGGGCCAAAAAAGAGAAAGAAAATTGTATATGGGAAGTGACAATGATTCCAAGGGAAGCATTCCCTTGTGTGCACCTAAGAGATTTTTACCATTTTCCATCTTCCCTTTTTTGGAAGGTTTAACTTTACCTTAAAACTTACGGTTGTGATCCCTTAGCCCAAATTTTTCATCTTACACTGTCATTTCAAGCTTCCAAACAAACAAGAGGGATTTGGGGTGGGATGGAAGGAGAGATTTGGGAGCATAGTTTCAGATTCACTGCTAAAGGCTTTGTGCTTTGTTCCTGGACGTGCCAAACAGCCAGGTTTCGGGACGGTTGTCAGAAATCTGAGTTAGACTAATCAGACATTTAGTAGTCCCACACAGCTGACAGGCACCCTGAAATCCAGATTTGTCTCTGTCAAATACAGATGTCCCTCATTTTAGTGATGGAGGCAAAATGCAGGAGAGAATTCACATCCCTTTAGGGGGACAGGACTCCATCCTCCCTGTTCATTTTCCTTTCCACCCCCCCCTGCTTCCTCTGCGGGTCCTTCTTCTGCTGCCTCTGTTGCTGTTGCTTTCAATAAGGCTGAATAAAGGCAATAAATAAGGCAATAAAGCAGCAGCAGTCACCACTGCAATCCCTTCCATTCTTGGAACCATCTGTATAAATGCTGTCTGTGCAGAAATCGGACCCTTTTTGTTTCCAACACAAATTAAACTCTAAAACTTTCACCTCAAAAAAAAAAAAAAAAACAAAAACCAAGGTGTGGCTTCCTACTGGGCAGAAACCTTGGAATAGTACTAGTTGGCACAAACCAAAACTGTGCCAGGAATTGTGTTGATGATTAATTGATGTGGATGATCCTGTACTCTGGCACTATTTAGTTTACTTTTAGAGCTGGAGCTAGTACAGCCCACCTGTTCCGGCTCTGCAGCAGGACCCTGACTTGCAATAGAGGAGCCACTGGTCTAGATGTCTCGATGGGCTGAATCAGGTTGCCAATGCCCCTTTTGGTGAGGAAAGTCCTTAGGTTCAGCATATTTCCAGCATGAACTCACCCAAATAGCTGCAGAAATCTGGGATCTATATTCCAGCTCCTTATCCAAACCGTTCTCTGATGTGCAAATCTAAGGGTAGGTGAAATTCTCCCCAGGACGCAGCTAGCATTGACCTGGAGTTGCATTATTTGCAGAATCTCTGTGCTTCAGGCATATTAGAAAAAATGTGGCCAAACAGTTCCACCAGTTTGCAGAACAGGATTCCAGTATCTTGTCTGCTTTGTTTTTGAAAATGCAAGTGCTCTTGACAACATCCTCCATAATCTTGTGGGGTTTTCTCCCGCAGGGCAAGGCAAAATGCCAGCTAGAAGCTGAGGAGGAAACTGGCAGTGAAAAATATGTCATTGTGTTTCAAAGGGCTCTTCTTACTTTCCAGAAAAAAAAAAAAAAATCTGCTTGTTTCAGCTGAAAGAGTACACCAAAGGCATTCTGCATGCACTTGTATAACCTGCCTTCAGACTCATGCCAGCTTCCCCCTCGATGGAGGATTTCAGAGAGCTCCTGTGATGCAGCCATGTTCCAGCCATGTGCACCCAGCCCGTGCACCCCAGGCTGTTCTGTGCGGTGTCTTGAAACAGGCAAAGGACTTCTGGGTTCACAACCAAGGCAGGTAGCTTTCACCACTCCAAGACTCCAGTTACTTATTTAGTGTCTTTAATATTGAGTAAGGAACCTACCTTTGGGCATCCAAGGTTGGAAGATGTTTGGCTAAATTCACGTGCCTTTCTGTTAATCTATTTGCCCATTATATTTCATTTTGAAAAGCAAGATCTTCTCACAATGGAATTCTCTATGCAACTTGTTTTCTGGCCCATCTCCACCATGCTCATATGAATATAGCAGAAAAAATGAAAATTGGATCTTACATCTGTGCAACTATGCAATCTACCCTGAGGTTAAAAATAGACTGTCCTGGCTGCTCATTGGCTTGTAACAGATAGCATGTCCTTTAGGTTAAAATTTCAGTGTCATATGGGATTCAGGAGTATGTGTTGTGTTTGTCATTAATACACATAAAAATAGGATGGAAGTAGGGCAATTCTACAATAATTTGAATACTGTGTATTTATGTAGCTATTGAACCATGTCATGGAGGGCATTCACTGGGTCAGTAGCAGATAAGCACATATAATGGGGTCATCTACACCCTCTGAGACTACCAGTTTTAAGGCACAATTCATTTTATTCTAACACAGATGTTTCAAGTACAAGAATATGCCCAGATCGGCAGTGAATGTAAAAGGAGCCTAAATTGACTGCTCATAGGCAGCCATTGCAGATTATGTGAGATGAATTCTGCCCTGTGAGACAACCCTGGGTGAAACAGTGAGGTATTTTACCCAAATTACTACTATTAGCTAAATTGACAGTGATTATTAAAAGAAAGAAAGAAAGAAAGAAAGAAAGAAAGAAAGAAAGAAA